>NIPQ01089827.1:0-16852 GCA_002806875.1 Lepidotrigona ventralis hoosana
GGAAACTGAGTTCCTTGATGCGACGTTCAGACTTGCGCAGGTTCTTCTGGGCGTCGGCGTGTCTCCTCTGTTCTCCGTCCAGTTCGTTCTCCAACTCGCGGACGCGTTGCTCCAGTTTCTGGATCGCTTTCTTGCCGCCTTTCAGGGCGTTCGCCTCGGCCTCGTCCAGACGAACTTGCAGCTCCTTGATCTGAGTCTCGAGCGCCTTGCGAAGTTTCTCCTGCGTTTGAGCGTGATCTTGCTCGGCTCGGAGCTTTTCTTGCCGCCTTTCAGGGCGTTCGCCTCGGCCTCGTCCAGACGAACTTGCAGCTCCTTGATCTGAGTCTCGAGCGCCTTGCGAAGTTTCTCCTGCGTTTGAGCGTGATCTTGCTCGGCTCGGAGCTCGTCGGCCAATCTAGCCGCGTCCACCATGGCTTTCTTCGCTTTCTCCTCGGAGTTCTTTGCCTCGTTCAACAGCTCGTCCAAATCAGACTGAAAAAAAGCGAGAAGCGAAATGAATTTTCGTCGAATTTGCTCGACGAGAGAGTGAGAAAGAAAACTCGGCTCACGTGAAGTGTTTGCAGTTCGGCCTCGAGTTTCCTCTTGGCAGCGGAGATGGAAGCGTTCTGGGCACCCAGTTCGTTGAGCTGTTCGTGACAGTCGGCCAACTCTTGTTCAGCTTGGCGACGACCGCGATCCGCCTGTTCGAGCAGCGTACGGCTCTCCTCGAGTTCGTTCTGAAGCGCGTTCGCCCGACGTTCCGAAATTCCAAGCAGTTCCCTCGCCTCGTCGCGGGCCCGTTGCTCTTCCTCGAGCGCCGTCTGCACGTCCTTCAGCTGCTGTTGGTATCTCTTGATGTTCTTCTGCGCCTCGGCGTTCGCCTTGTTCGCGTGGTCGAGCGCAATCTCCAGCTCGTTGATGTCCGCTTCCAGTTTCTTCTTCATGCGTAACGCCTCGGCTTTACCCTATTTTTTTTTTTTGCGAGGTGAAAATTTTGCGATAATATATACTACGACTATAGAATAAGACAATTGTCGATCGTGTTTGATCGACGGATCAAACGCGACGCAACAACGAACCTTGGCCTCAGCCTCGAGCGACGCCTGCATAGAGTCGAGAGCACGTTGGTGATTCTTTCTGGTGTTCTCGAATTCCTCTTCCTTCTCCTGGATACGTCGGTCGATCTCCTGTCTCACTTGACTCAGTTCCAGTTGGCTGCGCAGCACTTTGTTCTCCTCTTGTTCCAAAGCTGCCTCGGCTTCCTCCAGAGCGGCTTGCAGTTCGTCCTTCTCAGCCTCCAGCCGCTTTCTCGCTTTCTCGATCTCGTGAATATTTCGTCCACCTTCGCCAATCTGGTCCAGCAGGTCCTTCACCTCGTCGGCGAGGTTCTTGTTCTCGCGACGTACCGCCTCCAACTGTTCCTGCCCTTCCTCGTACGCACCTACGATCGACGTAGTTTAGTACGCACGTCGCACGCACATTGCACGAATATCGCGAGAAAATGATAAAATGATAAAACGATACCTCTGAGCCTGAACAATTCGGTGCTGTAGTTGCGGCATTCCTTCTGACTGGCGTCGAGCTCGGCCGCGAGGTCGTCCACTTTGAGCTTCCATTCGCCGATGATCTTGTCGAAGGCCTTCTGTTTCTTCTCGGCAGCGTTGGCGATCGCGGTCGCCCGGTCCACCTCGATCTGCAGGTCCTCCACTTCGGTCGACAGTCGTTGCTTCGTCTTCTCGAGGGCGATGACCTTTTGGTTGAGCGACTCGATGGTCTCCTCCGCCTCGGCCAATCGTGCCTGCAGCTTCCTCTTCGCTTCCTCGAGTTCCTCCGCTCGGGCCACGCCCTCCGACTCGTACTTGGTACGCCAGAGCTGCGCCTCGGCGTTCGCCTTGCTCAGCTGCCTCTGCAGATCCGCTTTGCCCTCTGCCTCCTCTTCCACCTGTTCTCGAATGTTGTCCAGGTCGTGTTCCAGGTTGCGGAATTTGCCGAGCAGGGTGGCGCGTTCCTTTGACTCTTCGTCGGCCAATCGTTTCGTGTCCTCCAGCTGCGTCGTCAGCGAGATCTTGATCTTGGACAGCTGGTTGACTTGCGATTCCGCTTCCTCCAGCTGCCGCAGCAGGTCGCTGTTCTCGATCGACAGCTTCTTCTTCGCCGCGTCGAAGTCGTTCAACGTTCGGTTCACCTCCTCAAGTTTCCCTTGGGTTTCGTTCAATTGGTGTTGCAATTGTTTCACGATCTTCTCTTGGGCAGCCTGTTTCGCCCCGTCACACACGTACGTATTAGACAAATCGTTTCGCTTCGTTTCCACACGAATGTATTCGCTTTTCCGAACAATTTGTATCTCGCGATTTATTTCTTTTCTTTTTATTTATTTTAGAAATTTACAATCTCGTTCGTCTGACAACAATTTTACATTTACGAAAAGTAAGTTCGAGTTTGGATCTTTCACTCTGCGAGATTACATTGTCCAAAAGCGAATACATATCGATATAAAGTTGGGAAAGGAANGCGAATACATATCGATATAAAGTTGGGAAAGGAAGGAGACCATACACGGGAGAAACAAGCTTTGCAAGCTGGGCACACACTTTCGATCGCAAAGAACGACGTAAATTACACGTCGAGCTTTCCATTTCCGTATGCGTTTCCGGTCCCCGAGCTGCTTCCAGCTGGCTGAGAAAGCTGTTAGTTGCGTTAGTTTGTCGGATCCTAGAGATTTCTCACGAACAACAACAACAACAACGAATCTCTTACCTTCTCGTTGCTCAATTGGTCTACCGTTGCTCGCGTGTCGTTCAACTCGCTGAAGTATTGAACCTTGTCCTTTTCAACCCTAATTTTCATGGAAACAGACACGTGAAGTTTGGAAATTAGTTGCTTGGAACAGTGGGAATCGGGGGAGAAATTGAAATCGTTGGAACGGACGAACGATTCGATGGCAAGATGGCAGATCGGCTCGCCTATCGTTCATCGAACTGTCAAAGAAAACACGATGAAAACAGCTCGATGCAAGGGAGAAGTTAAACCATTGTGGAGAGAAAAACCATTCGGGGAACCTTGATGTTATTACGTGGTAATAAATCCGAAGAAACTGGTGGACACTGTACAAGTACACATAGATAGACGCGACGTAATAATAACGTGACATGACGGAGAAGAATAATTTCGGAAACAAATGCGGGATGATCATTCAACGTTCAACATTCATTCCCTTGTTTGAATGTACCTTCTCCCTGGAAACCTGATCGGTCGTGGCACGGGAATTGTTCAGCTCCGCGTGGATATCGTGACGACCCTTTTCAGCTCTATCGCAAACAATTCATTATATTCCCGGCTCTTTGTCGAGAAGATTAATCGTTCTATCCACCAAAGTTTCATCTTTACGCGGTAGAATCTTTTTCGCGTTAGAATCGCGTGTATTCGTATACGTATTCTGTGTATATATATTCAACTTACCTGGCCTTGAGCTTATTAAGCGTGTCAATTTGTTCTCCCATTTCGGCAACGGCGTCATTGTGCTTCTTGCGCAAGCTGGCAAGAGTGGATTCGTGTTGAATGTTGGCTTCCTCGAGGTCCCTGCGCAGTTTGCTAAGTTCCGCTTCCCTCTTCTTGTTGAGTTCGATCTGGGCGGAAGTGGCGCCACCGGCTTCCTCCAGCCGTTCGCCGAGTTCCTCCAGCTCTCGTGCCAAGTCACTGCGCTGTTTCTCAGCTTTCACGCGCGAGCCACGCTCAGCCTCGATCTGAGCCGGGATTTTTCAAGATTTTTCACACCTCCGTGTCACACAGTCGACTGAACTAAAGTGATAAACTAAGCCACTCACCTCTTCCTCCAGTTCTTCGATACGGGCCTGTAACTCCTTGATCTGCTTCTGCAATTTGCCTACCAACGACTGTTCGTCTTCGAGTTTCGCCGTCAAGGACGACAGTTCCTTGTCCTTGCGTTGAATGGTCTGTTCGAGTTCCTTCTTGTTCCTCTCGAGATCAGCAACGGCTTCCTGCGTAAGTTTCAAGTCGCCTTCCACCTTTCGTTTCGCTTTCTCCACGTCGGCTCTGTAGTAAAGTCAAGTCATTTTATTTTTAGTTTCGCTGTGGCTATCTCTATTATTGTTACATTATCTAATCAATAATTGATACAAAACGTCATGGCTGCGTTTCCTGTTCTAGAAGAAACGTGATTCCCACTAACCGTGATTTCTTCTCACGTTCCAAGGAATCTTCCAACTCGTCGAGAGTTTGCTCCAACTTGATTTTAACTTTGTTCAAGTGATTGACCTTGTCTTCGGCAGCTTGCAGCTCCTCGGCAGTTTTTTGGTTAACCTCGCCTTGATTCTTCTTCTCTTTGTTCAATTTATTGATCAGCTCGTCTTGGTGGGCGATCTCGTCGTTCAGGTTGCGGATCTGGTGGTCCTTGGTCGCCTTGTCCTGCTCTGACTTCTGCAGGTTCAGCTCAAGATCCTCGATGTCTTTCTTTAAACCTGCTGCCTCCTGTTCCAGTTTCTTCTTATTTTGGAACAGATTGTTCCTGGAATCTTCCTCTTCCTTGAATCTGTCATTCAGATCCTACAATAATGGAACAGTGAAGGTACTTTTATCTTGATCAGTGTCGCTAATTTATATAATTAATTTCACTTTTCATCTGAATTAAATAGTAGCTGCTCTTTCCAAGTGTTCGAGTCACGAGACACTTTCTGTCACAAGTATTTTCAGTTTCACCGTATCGTAAATTGAATATTATATTATATCTTTCTTTCGTTGCACATATTTTGATTTAATTTCAACCCTGTTTTATTTCGTAAAGTATATCCATCCAATCGTAATCGCAATTTAAGTACTAAACTCTGAAATATTGTTCAGAGATGGCCCGTCGTCGCGTCTGTTTCTGCTCCTGGCATCGTAACGAAGGAAAAAAATACTTATTTAGATTAGAAAAATTTATGCTTTGAGTACAGTGACTCGGTGTACAGTAATATCGTATTTCAATCGAAGAATAATAAAAATGTATCGACATGGACGTGGCTATATTTCATATCTTATGCAAACAAATTACGAATGATTCTATTTCCTGNGGGGGGGGGGGGCGAGTCAAAGAGAAAGAGAGGGACGATTGAAAAGATTTTTAAGATTTTTCAGATTAGAACCTGATATTCGTTCATGGAAGACGGGACAATTTTAGAACGAATGTGGAAACGAGGGATGATTCGTCGCGGAAGAAAAATAGCTATGCGAGATAGCGAAGCGAACGCAACGTGTGGCGCGATGCGATGGTCAGATGCGTCTGACTAATGACGCGCCTCTACTACTTAATGCTCGTGCTTACGAAACCACGTACGCGACCACGATCTATCAACTCCTGCCAGGTGCATCATTTTCTGTAATCCGAGCCAGATTTGTTTAAATTATGACGAGCTTGTAAATTTTCAACTTGAGCCTTTCTCGAACGACGGCTATAACTGCTCTGCGCGTCTATGTAAGTGATGATGTCGAAATCTATTTACGCTGGGGAATCTTTCGACGCTCGTTACCTCGCGTTTCCAGAGTTTCAAGTTTCAAATTTTTCAGCGATACTCTCTACTTTATGTAACATGTCCGTTCGTTGAACAATTCACGTTCGTACGAACGTCGTATTCTTTTCTTTTTTTTTTTTTTGCTTGCTCGACGCGAGCTTTTTTTATTTCTCCTTCATTCATTTTCGTTTTTTTTTTTTAAATATTTAATATTTATCGTCTGATTTATCGGACGCTGCTTCGTAAAGGAAAAGCTTCGATTCGATTCCAACGAATTGTCGGAATCGGAAAATTTATTTTAAGGACGAAAGGCATGCGAAAGATAAGCGAATCTGCGAAACTAGCGGCTCTGCATTGTAAATAAATTTCTGCATTTTTTCACCGTGCCATCCTTCCCATGGAAGATATTTAAAGCATCGTTCTCTCAGCCGCTTAACCACGATTATTTTCATTTCCAATACTTTCCTCGCGGGCGCGCCCAAGATATACCTCGGAACCGATACGGCCTCGGCTGATTTTAGGAATGTTAAGGAGACATTAATAACCCCATTCTTCTTTCTTTCGACATCTAATCAGTCGCCTAGAAGGTATAATTATCGTTCGCCTGTGTGATTCACGGTTCGATCCGTGGGTTTCGTTATCGCGATAAATCGTGCCAATTGAACCACTTTTCGGACTCGTGAATTTCGCGCGAACGAGCCTAACGGTTTCCCTTTCGAGTAATTACAAAAATCACTTTTTACTTACCTACGTTTAACTTACTGAGCCTGATGAGTTCGAGCGAGTGAACTCGACAGTGAACATCTTTCGATGTCGTAGTTGGTAACTTCAAATTGCCAACAAATCCATTTTTTTTTTTTTTTTTTTTTTTTTTTTTTTTTTTTTTTTATTTTTTTTTTAATTTTTTTTTTTTTTTTTTTTTTTTTTTTTTTTTTTTTTGGACCACGACGAAACTGAACTTAGTCTTTCAATTGAAAAAGTCTCGCGTAAAATTCCATTTTTTTTCTTTTTTTTTTCTTTTTTTTTTGGATTATGTCTAATTAAAAGGAAAGCTTACCTGAAGTTGCGACTCGAGATCAGCTTTCTGGGCGGCCAGTTTGAGGGATTTCTCCATGTACTCCGAGAGGGAGCCTTTCTCGCCATCGAGTTGTCGTTGCAAGGCATTTCGTTCGGTGGTGAGTTTGGTGTTTTGCTCCTCTAACTCCTTGCGCAGCTTCTCTTCCCTCTCGAACGCTTCCTGAGCTTTTCTCGCTTTCTCCTCGAGCGCCTGTAATCGCGATTCCGCATCATCGTTGAGTCTCTTTCCGTCCACCGGATTCGAATCTTCCACCGACGTATCACCCATTCTCTCTCTCTATCTCTCTCTCTTTCTCTTCCCTCTTCTTCTTCTTGCACGAATTCACAAACGTCCGAAGTTAAGAAATTACAAACTGCCCACTGATGGAAAGCGACGACCACGCTTCGCGTTTGACGATGCGAGAACTATCGTCGACGGACGAGGGATCGATCGAGACAGATCGAAGGATCGATAAAGAGCCGCCTCGCTGTCGCAGAGGAGATTTCTACGATCTTACTCTCAAAGTTGCTCGCGTATCGATGGAGAACGATAGGGCACGAGCCGAATCTTGGTCGGAGGTCGATGCAATCGATGAGATCGGTATCGATAAGGAGAACAAGAGAAAAGAGTGGGAGAAAGAAAAAAGGGAGGAAATCCGTTCGATCGTGTTCGTCGTATAGAAAGAAAGAAAAGGAAAGTGGCAGGGGAGGGAATTCGTTTTCAGAATATATATAAATATATATATATATATATATATATCGATCGAAGGAAGAGGTCGGCGCGAGATCGCGTATCTGACTGGTCTTCGGTTTACCAGAGGCTCAACTTTTCTACCCAAAATCCCCCTTGGGTAGTCGGCCGCGGGGAGAATCATCGCCGTCCCCACTCCAGCGATACTCATCGTAGAAAAATATTTATAACCGATCTCGATGACGAAGGAGGGACTTATACGTGTGCAACCAGAAGGAGCTACCGAGCATGACAAACCGAGCGAGTGGAGGGGGAGGGGGGTGGGGGTGGGGGGTTTCGACGAAATTAGAAGCCCGAGTTCCAGTGAGCTTCGGAAAGCTCCAGAGAGCAAATGCTCTCCAGAGGACCAGTGCAACATCGACGTGTAACATCGACCTGAATTATTCCCGGAGGATCGTTGTTCCCGATCGAAGGCCGTTGCCTTTCTCTCTATCCCGTAATTAGCAACGATCGACGAACGAACGCCAACGAACACCACCGCCGCCATATCAATTTATAGCGGGTGATACTATTTCCGATTGAATGCGATTCCCACTGATTTATATTCGCCCGACCCGGTGGAAATGTCGAGCAATCGCTAGATCAGACGAGCAGAGCTTGAACCGACCTTACTTAGATCAGACTGGTCTAGTTACAAAAGATCGTTTCTATTTCTGTCTACACTTTTGCTTCGGAATCGATCGGATAAATCAATGTCCATTGTGAAACACGCGCGAGTTATCTTCTCAACGCGATTTTCTATGCTAAGTAGCCGATATTAATATAGCTTAACATAGCGACGATCCGAGATCTCGAATGATTCGAGCCTGATTGGAAAACATTTATGTAATCGTTTCTTTTCCCAACCGCGCTTCGCTTACAACATGCAACCGTTTTTCTACGTACTACTTCGATACGATTCATGCCGATGTATCGACGAGTATCTGCAACTAATGTCGTTTTCTTCGAATTTAATAAACATTGCCTATATCTATAGTATCTATAGTATAATATAATTGATTATATAGTCAATAGATTTCACTAGAATATTCACATAACAACATTCACGCACAATATTCAATTTAATAATTTCATAATTTGTATTTGAAAGCGAAATATATTGAGATGTAGCGTGTTTGTTGTTAAATTACATTACAGATTTAAACTTTGTACGGAATAAAATTTTGTACAGTATGAAGAAACGAGATTGCTTATGGGTACCTATATTATACTATAAACACTATAGATAGTATATTATATTATAGATATTCTATATAGTAATTTCGAGTAACCCCCTTCAAATACGATACATCTTTATGAACGATCTTTTATCTGTGGTATCTTGCTTCCAAAGATAGTTTTCTAAAATAAAATTGTACTAAATATATCGAAAGGTGGATCGTTCCATCTCTACGATGAAATTAGATAGCATGAATAATCGATGACACAAAGCCCGAGTGATGAAACCGAAGGTTTGGAATTTTTTTAGGCTTTGAATCTTACGGGACCGTGGCCCGTGACGAGACGAGAGAAAAACGAGACCTCTGTTCTGCAACGATTTCACACTGTCATATTGGGTGAAAAAGTCCGTTGAAAAATGTAAGAAAGAGAGAGAGAGAGAGGGGGGGGGAATGAAATATCGGGATCGTAATGGAAAAGCACGTGCCAAGTCCTGTTGGAGATCTATTTATAAAATACTAAAAAAAGACGGAACGAGCTAGCTTTGACTACTTTGTAACAAAATTTTCACTGCTATTTCACCAGAGTCTGCATCTAAATTTAATAAATGCTGGATATTAGTCTGTCTGAGCACAGCTGTAGAAAGAAACTGTGTTGCTGTGTGCTTGAAAATTAGAAAGAAAAACAAAAAAAAATATTTGGAGGATACCGTCTTTTCAAGGGTACTCGCGTACAGGAAATGAAACTTTGAGAAATCAATGAGAGAGAGAGAGAGAGAGAAATATGGAGTATTCACGATAAAGTCGAGGCACTTACGGCAAGCTCATCTTCGATACGAGTGACGTTGAGCAGAGGTTTAACTTTCTGCCACAGTTTCCACCATGGCCAAGTACGAAGTTGCAGGTACTTTCTCAAGTTTCTTTGCACGATGACCAGAGCCAAACGTTGCTCCTGCAGTTTCTTGTAATCTTTTCTGGTTAAATAACCTCTCATGTAGGCCTGCATCCATGACACGATCTTGCTGAGTCGCTCGTCACGGAATTCTTCCATCTGACCCAGGACTCCGGCACGGAAGAATACCTGTTGTTGTTTTTTTTTTTTTTTTTTTTTTTTTTTTTTATTTTTTTTTTTTTTTTTTTTTTTTTGTTTTTTTTTTTTTTTAAATTTTTAATATTAGTTTTTTTTTTTTTTTTTTTTTTTTTTTTTTTTTTTTTTTTTTTTTAATGATCGAATAAAAAAGAACATTTCGATTAATAAGAGCAGTTGTTCGGGTAGGAGTTACTTTGATCACTTTCGATGCTTCGAGCACGAGTCGAGTTGCTCTCGTTGATCGTAAAATACAGAGAAAAACAGAGTGGAATTTCCACGACTGATGATTAATTTCTCGACCGTTGAAAATAGAAACGTTTCGACGGCACGTACGTGTGTCTCGAAATTCGAGATTTACCGAGATCTACCAGGATACACCTACGTACACAAGGCAGTTTCCCAAATTAATATCAATCGTGTACAAACTACAAAATACTACAAAATGCTACTTGCAACGCGATGACGAATGGAATTAAAAGCAAGAAGGACGAATGGCTCGTTGATTTACATAACGCGCGTAGATTCTGATTCTAAATATATCAACGTTGATAATGTGTAGTAACAGTTGCTAATAACGATGCGACGCGATCGCAAAGGAGAATAGTCGACCGTCAAGAGTTGAACTGTTTGAGCACCGATTGTGAGAAGCAAGAAACAAGAAACGTAATGCACGTGTATTTCGAATCGAAAGTAATCAAAGTATAGCAATGGTGAGAATCGCCATGCGGATTTTAACGCTCGTCCATTACATGCGCAGATAATTTGTACACGTAGAGTAAGCATGGGGAGAAAGCTTCGGTTAATCGATCTAAAATATTAAGAAGCGAGAGCAAAAAGTTACCTGGTCATTTGCCAATAGTGAAAGAAAATCGCAGTCCTCGGTGTTTATGGTATCGTGTTTCAGTTACAGCGAGCATTGTGATTGTACTTTTAATCCTTTACGCGCTTCTCTTAACTAAGTTAAGAACGAACCGTAAAATTTCCATCAGAGAAATTATAAAGTCAAAAAAAAAAAGAAAAACTTTTTACGAAAAATTATTTAAAAAGATATGTAACAAACACTGGTCATCGCAAGGGTAAGTGACATTATTATCCTTGGATAATAATCGAAATACGCCGAAGCTCGATTGATGGAAGAAAGACGAAAACGCGCGCGGAGGATTAAAAGGATTAAAAGTTTTTCCGCCGCAAGATGGAAGAAAAGCAGTTAGAAATATGTTGCAAACGTATGACAGCGAGAGGCCAAAGGCGTCAAATACCTTGGTGAGACCCATACGATATAACTCTGGCTCCAGATTGATCGCGTCCAGAATCAGTTGGGTGGCCTTTTGAGGCTCGCAGGGTTCTTTGATGGCATTGGCGCACAGAATTTTGTATCTGTGACGGTTCGTTTTTATGGTTGGGATGCGGCGCAACAAATAAGAAACAAAAGAAAAAATGATCACACATGATTAAACACATAATCTAGACAAACGGAATTGTACGGGGTGAAAAAGAAAACGTGAGATCCGTCTTATAGTCGACCTCATACAAATGTAAGTTACATGTATACTTCCAAAACGAGTATTTGCGGAATGGGACTCGTACGAGATTTGTCCTGTAATCGATCGTATAAGTATAAGTAGCTACAGTACGGGTTACTTCTACGGTGGATTGCCTCCTAAAATGGAAGTCGAAACAATCATCCCTGTCTCTTCGAGTGAATCGTCTGCTCGTGAAAGAAACGCGCGCAACGGGATTCGAATTTTATTTTAATTTATTTTTTTATTTTAATTTCGACTTAATTTAATTTATTTTTTTATTTTAATTTCGACTTCCGTTTTAGAACTTGACAGAACGTTCCTTGACAGAACCCCCTGTTTCAGGGGAGTCTTTTTTTTCAGGCAACCTTCAAATATTTCAATTCTTTCTCTTTTGGTTAGACACGCTGGATAACATCGATTACACGTGTAATATTATTAACTGTAATTCCTGCAAAATAATTCTCTCGTTTGATCGGTTGGCGCAAGCGGCGCGATGAATTACAGAAGATAAAAAAAAAAAATTGGAAACACTTGAAAGATTTCAGAATTCGAGACGAAAGGAAAGAAATAACTTAAGTATATTCAGAGCTGTGATTCTTTAGCGTGTTTCTTGACGTAAAAATTTAAAATTTATTTCCTAATTTTTTCCTCCCTGGAAGCTTGTTCGTTCACAAAAAATTCCTCCACGTCAAAAATTCGATTCTTTTTGAATAGTATGATAATTACGTGTCAGAGGCGTCAGAATTTTGGGGCAAAAGAAGGTTGGGAACCACTCACATCCGTGAACCAGCGACAACCGACGAAATTCGAGAGATCGGTTACGTTAAGTGGAAGAAGAAGAAGAAAAAAAAACAGAAAGAAAAAGAGAGAGAGAGAAAAAAAAGGAAGCTCGTTATGCGTGATAAAAATGTGATATTGACGTGCGTAACGAGCAGGCGATGATCGCGAAAGGAAACATGCCTTGGTATGTCCAAGACGATACTGATCGGGTTCGAGGCCGGATGCCTCCAAAATCGCCGCCGCAGCTTTCTTCGGGTCGGAAGCCACCTTGTCGACCGCTTGTGGCGCCAGGATCTTGTACCTAATGGTAATGGGGTGGCAAGCCAAGAAAAAAAAAGGTGATGGGTCGCTATTAGTACACAGGGTCGCTACTTATTGCAAATATCACGACTGAAACGTTTGGTTTTGTTTTCGTGTCGTCGTGTGCGTTCGCGATCGGTTGGTAAACGTAACGTGGCTCTGCTCTGCATTCGTTCTGCTTCTTTCCACGCGTCCATTTTTTTTTTACTTGATATTTTCTAAGGGGAGGGGGCGAGGAGGTCACACAAGACTTGTCAATCTACCGTACTTGTATAATCAACATATGATCTTTGAATTGTGATCAACTACTTGGGGGAGGTCACACAAGACTTGTCAATCTATCGTACTTGTATAATCAACCTACGATCAACTTTGAATTGTGATCAACTACTCAGGGGTGGGGGGGGGCACAGGGGGCTACTTCACGTATTACGGGGATCGCTAATAGATGCTTCGCATCGTCAAGTTTCACGGGGGGTCGTGCAAAGTCCAAAAAATCGGGTTTACTCAACAACGAGAAGACGAGTCGGATACTTCTGAAAACGCTCGATTCAGTTCGATCATAAATCAGCTTCGAATCGACGTTCGTAAAAGCGAAAGTAGAGAATGAAAACGAAACGGAATGAATGGAATTGTGTCGCGACGACGAGAGATTTCAGAACAAAGCATCCTTCTCACTACTGGGGGTGGGGGGCAGAGTTTTACTTCAAATTTTGTTCGGAATACGCAATACGCAGTTTGGACGCAATATTTTACGGTGGACGAAAAAAGGGTGGATAAAACCCAAGAAAAAGAATTCAGTTGGTTCGAGGATTTGCAACTAGCCTTAGTGTGACCAATCCTGTACATGTCCGGATCAAGTCCGATTTCCTCGAAACATCTCGCAGCGGCCTTCTTTGGATCCGACTCAGCGGCCATCGCGGCCGGTGCTAAGATCATGTAACTGCACGACCACAATATAAAATCATCATTTTTCAACTGTTTCGTTTGTGTAAAGGATGTCTCTTCGAAGAAAGAAAGAGAAAACCAAAAAAAAAAAAAGAAAACAAAAGGAAGAGACGGTGGCCACGAGGTGAAAATTTTTGACTGTCGCAGGTATTTGTACAAAAAGAGATCTCGCGATGACGCGTCAGGTAAAATAAAGAAAGAAGAGTGACAGTTTTTCTGGTCTCATCTCTCTGGTCTTGGAGAGTGAAGAAAGAGAACAAGAGAGCAATTCTTACCGTAGTTTGAAGTCAGGGTAAACCATCCTGTTGGGGAATCCTTTACGACAAATACGGATGCCTTCAAGCACACCGTTGCAAGTCAGCTGATGCATGACAAGATGGGAATCTATGACACCCGGTTGCTTCAACTCGTTGGGGATGATACAACGGACAAAGTGCGGTTGGGTGGCTCTCAAAGTGGTCATCAGGTTGTTCAATTGTTCCTTGTAGGACGATGATACCGTTGAGAAGCCGCCACCCTTTTTACCACGTCCACCTTTGCCACCGCCGCCGCCGCCACCGGCATCACCAGACTGTCCAGGATGGTCAGCGAAGATTTCAATCAACAGTTTGTTCGTAGATTTCTTGAATTGATCGACGACCGTGTCGTTCAACGGGTCCTTGTTCTTTTCTAGCCAGCCCGTGATGTTGTATGGCACCTGTTGTTCAAATAATTTTATTTACTTAACGTAACGTAAAATATTTCTCTCTAGCTCTCTAGTTCAATCGTAATACGTTTTAGCAATAAAGGGAAGAGATGGATAGAAAGACAGACAGAGAGAGAAAGAGAGAGAGAGTTTGGAAAAGATAAAAAGTGAGAAAGTAACGTACGTTTCCGGCATAATGGCCGATAGCGAAGTGGGCCGCTTGCTGGCCTGGTTTCGGCGGTTTCGGTTTCAAGAAGTTAGGGCTCTTGCCAAGATGATTGTTGTTCAATTTCTCCTCGAAGGTCTTGTCAGTGGCTTTCGGGAACATAGATTCTTCTTCAAGAATCGATAGGATACCCATAGGCTGTATTCAAACGCAATCGTTCGTATTAGTTTACGCACTGTTCTTGACAAAATTTCCGAGAGCAACGCCAAGCAAACTGACAAGTTGTTCGTAAAATTCACGTTCAGAAATTATCGTGTGATGAAAATGATACAGCTACTTGTTTTTCACATATTTATGTCATTTAATTTTAGACACTAGGTACAAGAATCGCGCAGAATCTAGATTGACATTTTGACGATAATTCAAAATGCTACTTTATTTCGTTTGCGTTGCTCTCGATTATTTTATCTCTCGTATTCCAGCAACGAAATTACATATTTTCAAAAACGTCCTCACAAATGCTTGGGAACCAAGTCTTTGCAAAGAGTTAACAACTAGATCAAAGTCCAGAGAATAATACGATGGAAGCTGACAGAAGGAGAAATTTTCAGTTTAAATTTTCGTTGCAATCTCTTCCATCGAATTATTGTCATCGACCAATCGATTTCACATCGTTAAGCTCGTGTTTTACTCACCGACAAAAACACACAAGCAACTGCATGCAGGTGTTGCACAGAAACGAAACGAGAAAAGCTCGGAAGCATCAAACAAGACGGATTACCATTTGGTATCGTTTTGGTCACAGTTCTCGATCAACTCGATTCAATCGTGCGTCCATGTTTTTACCTTTTTTTTTTTCACATTCGGCTGGTTCGTCTCCGCAAGTCTCGAAACTAAAAATCGATCTTGGGTGAAAGAAATTCGCGATGTGTTTTCGTGGCGAGCATGCAAACGAAACTAGGAGAAATTTCTCATATTCGAATCTGATCGCGTTGAAATTTGTTCGAAGTTTGTGAAGAACGCGCGTAAGAAAAGATTGAATAATGTACGCGAGAAACCTAAATGAAAAAGGAATTAGCGTGCAAGATAGAAGGTATATAGCGCATGATGGCATTCGCATGCTAACGAGATCTATCTCTGTGTTGGCTTTTCTTTCACAGCGACTCGCTGTCGATCAGTTTGAAGCTGTCGACCTCTCTCTCGTTCCTGCTGTTCCATGCGACCGCCATGTTCGTCGACTAACAATACCTTCTCAAGCAGATCGATCGTTTGCTGCAGATCCATGCCAAAGTCAATGAAAGTCCATTCGATTCCTTCGCGTTTGTATTCTTCTTGTTCCAGAATGAACATGTGGTGATTGAAGAATTGCTGAAGCTTTTCGTTGGTGAAGTTGATGCAGAGTTGCTCGAAGCTGTTGAACTGCTCGAGACCAAGGAGGGGAAAAGCAACGAAACAGAAAACACAGGGTAAGAGACAGCTGTCGTTAACGCTGCTTACGTAAAAACAAAGGTTTTTGCAAAATGGGGGATTTCATGTCGAAGGGGATTTCTTGTCGTTATATCGTCATAGATGGAGGACATACAACTTAGGAGGGGATGGGCACGAAACATAAGTTGCACGTTATGGTTTCCTGTCTGGTTGGTCTGCTTCGAATGGTCCGATTAGCTTTAGTTTCATCTTTATCGAAAATTTCCATAGATTCGTCGACTATACAGATTCGAAACAGATTCGAACAGACCCACAAAGGATCACAGAAGGTGCCAAATGCTCACAAATACACATGACGTGAATGATGTACAGGGACATAAAAGTTCCAAAAGTTACTACGAGGGTTGGTAATAATTATGTACCGGAGCCCGGCTCGAGTTTCGCTTTCAATTAATAAACGTACGAGATTCTTTGTTAACGAACAAAGAATTTCTAACATTTTCTCCTCTTCTTTCTTTATCATTAATCTCTACGTGTCAAACTTACTTTGTCACAAGAGATAATACATCAAAATTTTTCTTCTTATCGATATGTATCTTCCTAATTGAATTATTTTTCCTTAGATTGTACTCGACTGTATGATTGCATTGGCTTGAAGTTTATTAACAATCGTGAACCGTGCTCTGCTAATTGCAGATGATTTTAATGAGTATCGAGAGAGAGAGAGAGAGAGAGAGAGAGGAAGAAATCGTAAACGAACACTGTTGCGAGTGTCGTTGCAAGGGTGGACAAAAACATAGAGAAAGAGAGAGAGAGAGAGAGACGAGGAAAAGCGAGGTAAAGAGAAACGATGAAAAACAAGGTAGATGTATCGAATACCTTTGCTTTCAATGGCAGCGGAAACAATGACAAAACAAAATAAACGTCCAAAACTACGACGAAAAGAAATAAGCGCGAACAAAATGGCGGAGAGAAGGCCCGATACCAGTCAAAAAGGTTCTGTGATCATATCTCATACTTTTTGGTGGAAAGCTTTTCCGACCAAAAAAAAAACATCGATGATCGTCTGTCCATCGATCGAGCCGTGTTGGCCGCTTCTCCAATTTCTTCATTTTTTTTTGTTCTATTTTCTTTCTTTCTGTTTTCTTTGCTTTGCACTTTTGCGAGAAAACTGTGGGAATACCTTCTCTATCAGTTCGATACACGCGAGGAGATCCATGCCAAAGTCAATAAACTCCCAATCGATGCCTTCCTTCTTGTACTCCTCTTGTTCGAGTACGAACATGTGATGGTTGAAGAACTGTTGCAGTTTCTCGTTGGTGAAGTTGATGCACAGCTGCTCAAAGCCGTTGTACTGTTGTGTTTACGACACAACGTGCGTAGTGCGTGACACAGCGTGGCGATTCAGAAGGGATCAAAGATGATGTGAGGAAGGACAGAGAAAGAGATATCGAGAGAGAGAGAGAGAGAGAGAGAGAGAGC
>NIPQ01089830.1:0-10431 GCA_002806875.1 Lepidotrigona ventralis hoosana
GTATATCAAAGACAACGACACAAAGAACGAGAAATTCGACGTGTATATTACAAATTCGGAGGACGATCGACAACGATCAAAAACAGATCCAAGATGGCTCGCGTGCTCCTCCTCCTCGTTGATCGTGATCCTCGCTTTTATGCTCGCCAGCCGGTAAAACCGTCGTTGGAACGTCAATGTTCTCGCCCAGTCCAGCATGTCCTAGAGTATCTGGAAGAGCTTTTTCAGTTCGACCATCAATTGCCAGTCTGTCTTCACCAGATCGTCCCTGAAGTATTCCTTGCAAGCGTCTATACTCTGTCTGCTTATCTGTAACAGAGACGAGGGGAAACCCTTTGCTAGAGCAGGTCGCATTTGATGAATTAATTAATTTTCGGGAAATTAAGATAGAACACACTATATATATTCGTTTGCACGTAAGTGGAAGCCAGACTGATATCGTATATATATCTTTTCAAATTTCTCAACTTCGCTCTTGGAATATATTTATCGTGAATTAGTATATTTTCGATGGTATATATTCTAATAGTTATAGAAGTTTGAGTACAGAAGATAGATTTTCTAATACCAACAGTGATATATGTACAATATTTTTCTGTTCTGTCAAAACTTCTGGCCAGTGCTGTATGTAATCCTAAATCGGACGAATTAGGATGAATTTTACGAAAGACAAACAAAAACTTACATATGTAACATCGTCACTTGACAAGTTACTCCACTTCCCGATAGCCCTCGAATTAACTCGAAATTAATTAAAATCTAATCTTTGATTTCCGCCGCGAAGAAAATTCAGGCGTAAAGTTCCATTCCCTAAACTTTCCATAAATACGTCGAAGGTGATTTCCTCATTACTGTAAAAAAACTCTTGGAATCGTTGGCTGGAAGTAGAAGAGAGGACCGTTCTAAATGGCGCTGCTCGTCTAGGAATAATTTCCTTGAATCGGTTTTCGCGAGGACAGCCGTATGCTCGCGCACACAGTCCATTCACTAACGTAACGCTTTACAACTGTTTCCGCCCCCACTCCCGGCCGGAAGTCCCGTTTCATTCATGGATCGGTCACAATGGTGGTTTTACGCGGCTATTGAGGACGCCTGCCTCCCGCCACGCCCCTCCTTCTTCTCCCTCTCCGTCTCATTCTCACTCCCTCCTGCCTCTTTCATTCCCTTACCGTTCCTTCTCTCTCTCTCTCTCTCTCTCTCTCTCGGTTTTTAGTTCTCCCTCCTCCCTAACAGTCTGTCTTTCTCTCGTACGCGCACACGCACCACAGCTCGTCCACCGTAGAATTCTTTGCCCTCTCTTTCTCTGTCCCGTTTCCGTTTCATAGTTTCGTCTTCGTCGACCTGTTTCCCTTGCCCTCTCCCCCCCCTCCCCCCGCCGCCACCCCTTTGTCACTAAGCGTGCAACGTTGCACGAACAGCAAAGGGTCCTCTCCTCCCGTGAAACGTTCGCGCGCACGTTTTTCCTACATAGCCAGACGCGGGATCGACCACTCGGGTTCTCGATATCTCGAGAAGCGTACCCACGAGGACTCTCGATCGCATTTAGCACACAGACCAGCACTTTTCTGCGAAGATAGCATATAGAACAAGGATAGAAATTAAATTAATTCAATTTCTTATGTTGTTACGAAGAGGCTCTGAAGATTTATTTAATAACGCGAAAGCGGTTTTCACACTGTTTTACAAAGTGTTAAGCGAAACTTACGCCCCTTCTCTCTTTAATCGAAACTCGATGATGTTTGATCGCGACTTTTCCAACTCCTCGAGATGATAATTTTATTCCACGTATACGAGCTAGGTGGTTTAGATTTAAGCTTCCCGCCAGGCGGAAGTCGCAGCGTGTAATTTGAAAGGCGAACCGATGGAGAGAGGAGAGAGGAGGGGGGGGGGAGAGAGGATTCCTTAGCGGCGTTGCTAAGGAACGAAAAGGAGCAAAATCGTCGCTTGACAAATCATCGTGGGAACAAGGTGATTCCGGGGAATCGATTCTACGAAGCGAACAGTAACGACGACTTCCGCTCGCCTTGGCAGCCACACAAAGATGCCGAAGAAGCCCAGACCGGGCTGTGCACATACAAGTTGCTCACACGGACGGCTGTGAGTGAGCGCGTGCGCAACCGGAAAACGCGGATAGAGCTAGAGGAAACGGAGTTGACGCTATTCAACACGGAATTCGTGCTACAAATTTCCAAGTTTCGCGTGAATATAATATAATATAAATTTCTAAATTTCACGCACTATTTTAGTATGGAAACCAAGGGACGTTTGTACATTCGTTGAAGATTTATATAAATAAATATATACACACACACATATATTGTACACGTGTACAAACGAATTTATGTTGTAATTTAACAAGAGACGTATAAAAGTATACAAAATGTCCAAAATTATTCACGTATCATCATTCTTCATTAATGTCCACAAAAATATGAAATCCGCGAACTAAAAGTTAACATTGGAGAAAGGAAACTCTAATTTTCCAATTTTTCGTACGATTGAAGTATCGACGAATTCACGTTTTTCACGAGTGTGATTGAAAAAATAAATGTAGGTATTAAATAGCCACGACGATTAAAATATTTTATTACATCTTAGACATGTGCAAATTCCCTACAAATGCATAAAAATCCACGTGACGATAAGAACTCTCGGGAAATCAATTTGAAGCTCTGAAATTTCATCGCGCGCAATTAATACTCGAAAAAAAAAAAAAAAAAAAATTNAAAAAAAAAAAAAAAAAAGTGGACTCGTCTGATTTCGTAGTTACGAATAATTGCAATTATATCATGTCTCTTTATATTTTTAATTTAATTACGGTTGACGAGCATGACGGAGTTGATTTATTATGCGTACGCGATGCCTCGCTTCCATTAAAGTACCTAGCGGCTGATCGATTTGCAGTCGATATCCAAAGCGGAAGACGGAAAAGAAAGAGGCGAGGCGGTGGGAAAAGAGGGAGGGAGGGAGGAGGGGAGAGCGAGGCGGAATGGAAGTTCTGCGAAGGCCGGAAGTCGATGGGTGGACGCCTGATCGCAGCCGGATGTGCATCTTCCTTTTTCGACCAAAGTCTTGCATACTAATGAGCATCGTTTCCGTCTCGCTCGCCTCTGATTTCGATGAAATTGCAAAGGCTATGCGAATCGGCTCGGCCAACGGTTGGAAAAAGAAAAAGTAAAAAGCGAAACTCTCTCTCTCTCTCTCTCTCTCTCCCGCAGCGGAATTTCATCAACGGCCGGGACCACCTGTCGATCGAATTCTTTCGAAGCAGCTGCTTCTCGAAACGCTGAAACGTTCACCTTGTGGTAATCGTTCCTTCTTTCCTCGTAACCACGCCACCGTAAACCTCACCGCGTGCCTGGCCTGTATGCCACAGTTTAACCCTTCGCACTCCATAAGCGCCGCTACGGGACGCACTTACGCGTCTGTAGGATATATTTTCAATGACAATGGCTAAAACTATTTCCTTAGTCGCATTCGCCGAAAAAACTATCAACTTATGCATAAAAATCAGCAGCCTGATAATATATATATATACTCGTTGGAGAACGATGTTTGTTGATAAATTCTTTCAGAAATATACACACGTGCTTGTACTGGTTTTTAATACTAGAATAAATTATACGAAGGAACTCATACAAAAATGAAAAGAAGAATTACTTCTTCTAACGATGCAAAAAATTGTTGTTTATTGAATTAATCAAATTATACTTGATTATACGTTTTTTCCTTCGGTATTAAATTTTTAGACTATTATTTTGGTAATTTCGGTATGCCCTCGAGTGCAAAGAGAGTAAACGTATAGCCGCTTTATTATTTCAGGGGCAATCAAATTCACTAAATGAGCTATTCACTTTTAAAGAGAGAAATCGAAACGTGAAATTACCCGTCCGGTTTTTTCTCCGCGATAACGATTACTGATAACGAACAGCGCGGAACGCTGCTGCTTCTTTTTTTTTTCTTTCGAACTGTACTTACGTGTACTGTCGGTGTACTTAGTTTTTTATTATACGGTCCGAAATGATATTAAAGAAGAGAACGAAAAACTGTGATAAGCATCGTTACAAGCATCGATGATGAACACGGAATAATGTTTCCTGAATTGAGCAATTGCCCATAATGTTCACGATAATGGCTTGCAAATCGTAGCTTAACTCGTTCGCGTGGACGAATTATAAAGTTAAAAGCTGCTTACCTTGCTCACGACGAAGTCCTTCTCGTCGAAATGACGACCGAACATTTTGGGCGCCTCGCCCGGTATCGGCTCGATTTTCACACAGACCTCTTGACCCTTCCTCGCGGACTCCACCGGCTTGTGATTATATTCTATACTCGTCACCACGCCCAACTCCACGAACTGTAAAGTGAAACGGAAATATCTTTCATCAATAATATTTCTCAATGCATTCTATAATTGTTTTACCACAATCTATGGCGGCTACAACAAGTATCCTTTTTTATGATAAACGTAATATCAATGAAATTGTAAAGTATTGCTAAATGACACGAAATTTAGTATCGAATTAATTAACGTTGTAATAAATATTGTTAAACATGTACGTTATTTATTTATTAATTTCCTACGTGAATAATCTTTGATATATATTTTTGTTTTTTATAGTGAAGTGTTTTCATACAAACGTGAGCTATAGTATTAATAAATGGCACGACAACTTGATATTTTACCCATTTGTTTTCTAAATTTCCAACATTCTACGTGAACATCCAACATCCCTTTGTCAATTCATCGGGACGCTTCTGGAAACGATCGGCTAATCGATTCGTAGCGACAAGCGTGAACAGGAGGAGATAAAAAGATTTCCAGAAAAGAAGGAAAAGGAAAGGAGGAAAAATACGGAGAATTTTTCACGCAGGCGCAGACTGTTTCACAGCTTGTCACCGTGTCTTTTATCCATCCACGATCGGCGTGTGTCTCTTTTGCGTGGGTATAGCTCCGCCTATGCATTCCTTTCTGCGACCGGAAGTCGAGAGAAAACCGAGTACCTGAGCATTGCGCGCCGTCAGGGCCGACTCGGACGTAGGTACGGTTTTCGCCGTGAATACCGGCGAGGATCGGTGAACCGAGTAGGCAGATACGCGGACACGTAGGTTGCTGGATCCTGTGGGCCGTCGTACACGCGGTGATCCTCAGGTTTTTCACGAAATTTTGTTTCAACTCGCCGTTGCGAAATTACACGCGGTGCGCACGCTTGTGCGACTTAACTCGTCCAGGCGTGCGTCTCTGAATCTCTGAATCTAACAAACTTTTCGAGAAAGACCGAGAGACGGAATAACGAATTTTAACAAGTGGCAGCGCGTTCAAAGCGGGATTTAAGAGCACCCTGTAGAGCAACGTATGGTGGCAAGAAAGCTCGAGCACGTCGTTCAGAATCGCGTTATTGCCGTAACACACCTGCAGCTGCAAGAGCGCCAAGTGGGCGATAAACCCGGACGCAAGTTCGCTTGGGGACACGCACAGATTGCCGCTTATCCTTTTCAAAGAATTGCCTATAATTACGGCTAATTAACCGTTGCCTTCTCCGAGGACTCGCCAATCTATTCAAACGTTCCCTCGATGAGGCGGTGCGTATAATATCGAACTATGTCTCGGTACACCTATTTCAACAATGTTGAAAATATCGTTTACGATAATTTTTATCTGAGAATCTGTCGCAAGATACCAAAGTTATTTCCTACTGTATTTAATAATAAGAATCGGAAAATTTTTAATAATAAGATAAAATAATAATATATAATAAGATAAAATATTTAATAATAAGAAGAGGAAAACCTTCTTATAGAAGGTTCGAGAAATTGTTTCAGAAATAATGAATTATAAAGTTGTTCCACTTTGTAAAATTAACCCTGAGAATATTATAAACTGTGCAGTTGATTCCTTATTTTATATCTCCCGTTTTATTTCATTTCACTTTTGTTTGACATTTTTCAACACGTGCTGTTATCACGTTCAATTACACACTTCGAGTTATTCAACGCTTGTACGTTGCATAATAACGCGATAAATGTTGGCAGTACATGGAGTCTAGCTGTTATATAATTTTCAATGTCTTGAACCTTAATACATAACTGTTCACGACAATTGGAGTGAATAATAAATATTTAATTAATTATCTTAACGATCTTTCCGTCCTCTGAATAAACGGAATCCTGGTCGTGCGGGTTTAAATTAGAAAGAAAAAAGAAGACGAAGAAGAAGAGCGAGATGGAAGTGACGTCGAAGAAAGCAGAAGCACGATATCAATCGATGGACAATGACCGGTCGGATATGATGGACAATGATCGTATATTTCGAAACGACCCACGCCGAAAGAGCAATATGCCCACACACACGAGCTCGAATCGAATCACTCGAGACTCGTTCTTTGTTTCTTTTGATATTCTCTCTCGGTGTCTCCCATATTCATCCCGTTCCCGGTTACTTTTATGGTGTTGCACCATCGTCCGATTTTCGACACTCTCCGTGCCCTATCGTACGCATTGCCATATACACATAATTGCAAGCGTGCGTATCCCGAGAAAGTTCTTTTCTTACATCTCTTGCTCTTTCTTCGTGTAGAAAGAGTCGCTTGATACCTGACAATGTCGTTTGTTTTTAAATTATTGAATTACTTTGGTGGAATCAACCAACTATTCCAACAAAGTAAAATTTATTCGATGCTTTACGTTTATCAGAGAATTTTAACCAACTTCCGGTATTTGTCAATCTCTTAGCGTATAAATTTTTCCCCGCTTATAAGACAGAATGATTGAATCTTTGAATTGAACGATTGAAACATAGAAAAATATTTATATCACGCGTTCACCGTGATTTTTCGTACGTAGGAATCAACAACATTATCTGCGACTGTGACGAACGAATCGTATCGATTGGTAATTTAACACTAGAACTATCACACCAGTCATTTTGACTGGTTTGACAACTTTATTTTAAAATTCCTACTTCATGTTACATTTTTTCTTCGCAATGATGTGATGACTTTTGCAGGGATAGCTAAAGGATTAATATAATGAACTTTAATTTTGTTTTATTCATTTAAAATAAAAGTAATTTTGTATATAGTCAAATTGACTGGTAGTGGTTAAAGTGTAAAACGGTTCTATAATCGTTTGAAAAATGACAAGTTTGCACTAATATCAACCGTATGGGATAAGTTTATTGAAAATAGCCAAAATTGCTATAAACCTAGTGCAAACATTACAGTAGACGAGCAACTTTTTCCAACTAAAGCTAGGCGTGCAGGTTCACGCAATATTTACCGAATAAACCCGACAAATTCGGAATTAAATTTTGGCTGGCAACTGATGTTGAAACAAAATATATTTTAAATGGGTTTCCTTACTTAGGAAAGAACGAAACACGAGCAACATCGCAACCTCTGGGTGAATTTGTGGTACTCAAACTTATTGAACCGTACAGTATGAAGGGAAGAACCATAACGACCGACAATTTTTTTACAAGCTTGTCGCTGGCATAAATTATTAGCCAAAAGAACCACACTGGTTGGCACAATACGCGGAAACAAAAGAGAACTCCCAAAAATTTGTAAAATGAAGAAGGATACCATGGCTCGCTTTTCGTCGCTGCTGTATCCATCAAATGAGATTACACTCACAATTCACAAAAGTAAGCCGAAGAAGAAAGTTTTTATCCTGAGCTTAAAACATAAAACCGTCAAAATTGGAAACAGCGCAAAGAGCTTACCTGAAACGAATTTTATAATAAAACAAAATTTGAGATAGATATAGCAGATCAAATGGTAAAAAAATATAGCGTGAAGTCGGGATCAAGAAGATGGCCACTTCAAGTATTTTTTAACATATTAGATTTAGCTGGCATAAATGCCTGGATTTTATACAAGGAAACCACAGGTGAGCAGATATCCAGAAAAGATTTTATGTTTCAATTAGCAGATGAACTTGCCGCTGACAATGTAAAATCACGGATAGAACTGAGAGTAGCTGAGTTGCAAAGTACGTCAAAGAACTCACCTTATTCACGCAAATGGTGTCAGATAGGGTACTGTAATAATAATAAGAGTACCACCATTTGCAATCTTTGTAAAAAATATGTATGCAGAAGAAACTTTACGTTTGTAAGAAATGTGACGAACGATAACTTTTGTACCTAATAATTTCAGTTATATTTGTATTTTATTTATTCTATTACGCGTCTTATTATTATTATATCATACTTTTTATAATTACCAATGGAAATTTATTTTAATATTCTTGATACCAAATATTCTCCATTATTGTACTTATTGTTATTATTATAATTGTTTTTAAGATCTCAGAACATGGAGTTCCTTTTGTAAAATAATAATAAGTCAATAAATATAAAAATATTCTACTATTACGTCTTTTTTAAAGACCAGTCATTTTGAAGCTACGTCTCAACTGTCGGTAGTTCTAGTGTTAATTTACAAGAAAATTCGACGAAAAGCGCTCGATCTGAGCTGGAAATGTCAGTGTCTCGGTGTTGCCGACAGTGTGCACTGTACTACGTGCCTCCAAACGCTTTGTTTTTCACGATGGAAGAGCGCGCGGCGTGTTAATTCGCGCGACACCATCGTGATCTCGGTTCTCCGTTAGCAATGCGACTGGAAGAAGTAAACAGGTTTGGCCAATTGTTTTTTCGAGCTCGACTGGGAAAATTGTCGGGCGTCTTGTTTCGAGTAGAAGGCAGGAGGAAGAGGAGACGAGGAGAAAGAAGATGGGAACGCGTTTGGCGAGGATTCGCGACGCGACGTCTTGCTTCGGTCGTTTTCGCGTGGGTTACACACACACACACACACACCATGGATTCTTTTTCCACTCGAAGCGTTTCAGGCCCCTGAGGGGCACGTGGGAAGCACAAGCCATGGGAAAATAAGAATTTCATTCGAAAGAAATTTATTTTCTTCTCGCTTCGAACTGGAATTTAATTTAGTACGCTAACAACGTCATATTTTGAAAGCAATCCGTTTCGTCCGTTTGCTCAACGTCCCACGTCGTTCGTTCTCTTTCACTCTCCGTCTGTAGGATAAACGATCTCGTAACGTAACGCGTAACAATACTTCACAACATTCGTTCAAATAAAATTTATCAAATTCGATAATTTATAACAAAGATGAGAATAATCGACAGGAAGTGGTTCCGTTTGCTAAGATAAGTCAGAAGCGTGGAACACAATTTTTTTCGTAATACGTTTCAATCAAATACGCTACAGACACATTGCAAAATATATCAGGAGACGTTTGGGATATTCTTCCTCTTCGACTTGCTTTTTTCGTACATAAAATCGCTCATAGTGACGTAGTTCTGTCGCCTCGTTTATCTCTGTGCCACACGATAGTGTATCGTGCAGCGATACGCGGATATCGGATACCTTGGTACCGGTAACAAACTGCGCCACTAATTAATACCGACGTTTGTCGCCCGATCTACCCGGTAATTAACGTCACTCTACTCTTCCCGCCCGGAAACAACCACTCGTGGCCGACTTCGAAATATTTGCTTGCCGTACTAATTAGCCTCTCTTACGACACCGAAGAAATTACCGTGAGAGAGAATACTTGTGTACAGTAATAAAGCAGAGTTCTCGTTACGATATTTATTAATAGGAAAGGAACTTCCACTCGAGCCTCAATTTTTTCTTCTTTCAATTTTGTACTCGGGAAAATCTATGAGATCGCGCATAAAGATCCGCCGGCTCTTAGCTACCGGGAATGTCAATTACACGCCATTAATAAATAATTAATAATCAAATTTACGTTAGAGACTCGGTACAACGATATTTCCGCCAGCAACGATTGTTTTCCCTTTCATTCAGCCACGTTCCTTTCTCGCTAGGCGTAAGTACACCAACCACACCGAGAAGTTCTCGTCTGATTCCCTTCCCTTCCCTTGTTTACGGACGCGCCAAGAAATCGACACGATACGGCCGACACCCGATTCGAAAGCCGGCCACCATTCTGAATGAGTCTAAGTTTAGTAAACCGACCAACGGGGCCAACGTGGCAGCAACCGATGTATGCACTCGAGGAACGTGTGTCGCAGGCCAACGCGCGTGAATCGGCAGACGATCGCGCGAGCCACGCGAGGAAACCTGCGGAAATCTATGTTACGAGCTGACAAAACTCGGATGGGGATTGAGCAGTAATTACCGACGATCCTTTCCTTCCTTTCCCTTTGGTTTAACAAAGTATACATCGTCCATTCATCCGATTGACATGGTACAGATCGAGACCTAGATACAAAAAACTGATCGTCTACGTTGAGTTTCAGAGCTTCGATACGTCGTTTGAATAAAAATTAGAAACTGGTCGGTTGTGACGAGAGATAGAAGGATTTGAAATTTCATTGCGATTATATATTTCGCAAAGATCAATATTTAAATATTGCCTCGAGATGATCTTTGATCCAATCATC
>NIPQ01089833.1:6912-19768 GCA_002806875.1 Lepidotrigona ventralis hoosana
AAAACAGTGAAAAATCAAAAATTAACAAAAAAAAAAAAGAAAAATCCTAATACGAGAAACTTGACTGAATCATCGTGTAAAAGACTTCTCTCTCGGAATCGCAAACTCGTTCCTACCCACACACGTGACATTGTTCTTCTACTGTATGAAGACACATAGATAGAAGCGACATATCGTCGAGAAGCGGAAATCCTCCGGTCTGTTTCGACCGGCGCAAGGGAAGAGAGGAGGATTTTCACGTAAATATGTAGTTACACGATCACTCGGTCGCAGTTGCTACAACGAACGCCCGACGACGCCGGGGAGGAAGAAGAGGAGGACTCCTGCCGCTGCGCTGGACGTTTCGACGACGGACATTCATTGGAATTGAAGGCCGGACTACCGTGCAGAGCATGAAACAGAGGCGTGGGTGATCTCGGCGAAGTAGCCCTTCCGCCAACAGCATGGCTCACCGACGAGTAAAACTCTGTTCTCGAGGGTACTACGGCATGGAAGTAGAGAAACCGTGCTGTGACTCGACCAATACGAGAAATGCTCCGTCTAATAGCCGGAAAACAACGAGCAAACGAACTGTTCACCGTAAGGAACGTTCTCTTTCATCTCTCTTGTCCTCCACGTGTGCAAGTCGCGAACTGTCCAAGTCGCGTCGGATACTTCTGATGTACGTAATTCTTCGCGCTTAATTTTATGCGCTCCGAACTAACACTCTTCAATTAGAAATTCGAGATTGAGAATTATCCATCAGAGAATTATCCGACTCGACGTTGGAAATCGTTCGGAACGCAAGCGCGCCAAATCTCTCGAATAGCCTCGAAAGAATATCGTTTCGTGGTCGCTGCAATCTACTAGGTTTACGGGTCCTATTTTTTTCCTTTCTCGTTCTCTCGAGGCCTGCGCTCTGAAAGAAAGAAAGTAACGACCGAGAGGGAGACGGGTGCGCCTCGGCGTCAACTTACACGATGAGCCTCTCGCATTCGGCACAAATGTTCTGTCCAGGTGGAAGGCTCGACTGCGGCGTGGACGGTTGCTGCTGCTTGGTTTCCGGTGCCGAGACTGGCCTCAGTCCTGCCAGGGCCGGTGAGGACGGCGTAATTGTGCCGCTCTGCGCAGTTGGCTCCGCTATTTCGCAAAGAAGTTATCGTACCGGCATGCACCAGGCTAACTGGAGCCAGTTGATCCAGTCGAAAAATCACTGGAGAGAGAGAGAGAGAGAGAGAGAGAGAGAGCGCCTTCGATGCGCGTTACGCTCCTTTTAAGAAAACGTTTCNAGAGAGAGAGAGAGAGAGAGAGAGAGAGCGCCTTCGATGCGCGTTACGCTCCTTTTAAGAAAACGTTTCGTTCCACGTTTTGCGCTCGACTACCGTTAACCTCGTTCGTTAATCACTCTCCAGGGATTTTTCTTCGTTTCGTATCGCGTAAGAAACTGTTGCACTATTGATTAACAACAAGACAGACAACAACTGGAATTGGTTCGCGATAATTCGAGAAAGCTCGACGATGCTTCTCATTCTCATTGGAAGCTAAAATTGGAATTCCGTTTGGTGTTTCTAAACGCGTCAGCTTCAACTACTAACCAGGTTCCGGCGTCTTTGGCTCTTTGTCCGCTTCCTGGACCATCTTGAACACTTCGCTGTTCTCCGCGTTGTAGTTCTTCTCGTTCTTTTTGAAGTTCACCCTGCAAACACAATCCGCCGGTGTGTTACCGCGACCAAAACAAACACCTCCGAACTTTCTAACTTACAATAGCTACGCTTTATCTTGCGAACATCTTACCCGAGCACGCCGCCGGCCAGAACTTCCGCTTGCGCGGAAAGAGTCTCCGCGATGGTCTCCTCGCTGTAGATGCCCACCGGGCTGTTGTATTGTTTGTTAACGATGGACTTGATCGAACCGTCTCCCGTTCCATTGAGCTGCAATGAAACGCTCGTTAGATCTGTTTGCTGTTGAACATTTGGCGAACGAACTCGACAATTGATACCGACGAATGGTTTTGGGCTGAAGTTGTGGCCACTTGCGATGTGCGCTCCGTCCTTCTTGTTGGCCGCCAACGATGTTTTCGTAACTGGAGCGATATTGCCGAGGCCCCCGGTAGGCGATGGCGACGGCAGGCTCGAGCTGATCGGAGTTACGTGCGGTTTCCAAGTGCCGCCGCCTCTGTGAACGACAATAACGATGGTGAACTTAACGTAACGTGACCAACTCAGAGTTCACTGAGCTGACAAAACGTCCCGAGTTCGCGGAGTTTTCGTGCCTGTCGCTACCTCTGTATGGTCAACTCGAAGTTGTTCCCAGCTCTCACGATAACGTCCTGCGCGTCCTTGTGCCTGAGATTGTACACCTCCGTGTTATTGACCCTAATAACTGCATCGCCGGCCCTCAGACCAGCTGCTTCCGCCGGTGATCCGGTATTAACCTGCAGTGAGAAAATGGTTGCTTGAACAAACGAGCGCGGACGACGCGTGCGACATTTCGAGACGTTTTCGTCGGATGCGAGCCATTCTAAAAATGGGCCGTTCGAGTCTACCATCGATACGATGCCTATTTTTACGGGCCGTCTCTCTTCTCCAGACGGAAGTGATCAGAAGACATCAGTCAGGACGCGAGGACGTTCGAAAAAAGAAAAAAAGGAGATAGAAAAACCTGGGGGGGAGGGGAGTCTTTATATTGAAGTACAAGAATACGTATTCTGCTCGGTGTGAAACCTTGCAATTTATTAATCCGTCGGTCGCGGATCTGTTCACGCGTTTTCGAAGAAATCGCGACACCGCGCCCCCTCCCCCGTCGTTATTCAAGCGCCACGCCGTTTTATCTCTCCTCCGCCTTCAATTCAAGTTACTACAGGCGCTTGGTATTTAAAGAAACTGGATTACCTCGTGTGATCAATGAGTCGCCTTAAATCATCGTACATTTTATTCGCGTTACACCTTTTTATCACCGTGATTTTGCTCAGCATTTAATCACGCTGTTAATATATTTGGTAACCGATATGCGCGCGCTCCATTTTGCCCTGGTCTCTTTTCGACCGGCGATTAAGAATGATCGATACAATTCAATCGAGAGGAAGAGAACGAAATGAAAAGCTCATTAAGAGCCTTCTACCGGCCAAACTGCTGGCAGAATCGAGAATAATTAATAGACGTGCACGTCGATCCAGGCTCACTTCTTTCTATAAATACTGTTCGTTGATTTATCGTCGTTATTTTTATTAAGAGACCTCGCGTATAGAAGCAACGATGCTCGGCTCGTTTCGCCCGACCTGGAGCGAGTAATCCGAATAATTTTTCCAGCGGCTGAATTCTTCGGTCTCGATTCTTACGCGCGAACACGCGCGCTCTCGAGCAAGACGTTTTTTTTACGATCGGCCGCGTGGTCTTCGTCTTGCTGGGCTTTTAAGCTCGCGCCACGAGGACGAAATCGGGGCAAAGGACGAGTTGTTCGATTTGCACGTCTGCCTCCAGAAATAGGAACGCGAGGTTGCGTCATCGGTTGTTGCCGTAATAGTTGGATACGTTTGCTGTACACGTTATTATCAACAGCGTGGCCACGTTCGAACGACGAAGGAGGGTCGGGGAGTCTCGCATTCCGCGGGAGGAGATCATCGGGGGAGAACATCGGTGAGAAAAGATTCCAGAGCAAAAAAACGACGCCGGTTCGCCGGACGTGGCCTAATGGTCAAGGAACTCGCGACGGCCTCTTCTTCTGTCCTCTAGGTCCACGAAAACGTAGGACGTGAACGTAAGTCAGGGTTAAGCTCTGTGGTGGGCCTCTGTGAAAGCCTGCCTCCAAAAATAATCTCGGACCGGTTTAAAAATAACCCCCCCTCCCCCGAACACACACACACGCGCGCGCCTCTCTTATTTGTACACGTACACTCGTACGCCAAGCCGAATCGAACGGTTAGAATGCAACCGAGATGCAACATAGTCTTATACGTATGACATATCGGAGGCCGAGAGGCCGCGTATTCATTCTACCGACGCTCTTGCCACCGCGTGAACCGCGATGAATGAACGAGTACGCGCGGACATACGTGAGCGTATGTTTCGAGAGCGTGTACGCAACTCGAGCCTGGGGCGCATGCCTTAGGTAATAATAGCGTCTGACAATTTTGGATAAAAGTGTGCTTCGCCTGTGGCCTAACCACACAGTCCTCGTAATGGGGCACACTAATTTCGTAATTAAGCGGCCGGTAGGCGTGTTCAATGAAAAATGACGCGCGAGCTTCCTTTTAACCATGGTGTGCGCGCGCGTCGACGTATTTCATGGAAAAGTTTATTTTCCTTGGAGTAGAAAGCAGAACTTACTAAACTCTTCGTACCGTGATCTTCGGACGAAAGCGTGTTTGTTGAAATAATTACGTGAAATATCATTGGTGAAAATGATCTCGATGGCTCTTTCTTCAACGGCTATAGGTGTGAGGCTAGAACGTGTGTTATTAACGAACGAATGTTCTCTAAAAATATGCCCGAAATACGTGTGACGATATACATACAAGTAGATGCACTTGAATGCAGTCGAACCGAGAGGGAGAATACACGCCAAGGTGTACGAGGTACGCATTCCAATGGGCGGGTTATCAGAGACGGATCCATCCCACCTTCCATGCTGGAATGCATTTCTGTTCTTTTTTCTTTCTCTCGCTTTGAGGACTTAAGGCTCGTTCATACGTGCAGTACATGGATCGAAAAAAACATGGACAGGGAGAGGAGGGACCGGTCAATGACACACCGGTTTTAATCGGACCAAATGAAAGGGAACGCGCTCGATGGAAATAAGTCACCGATACTTTCGCGTCTTCGTCTCCGTTCCTATCTCGCCGTTAACGTCGTGCCGTTATGAATTTCATTGCGATCGAATAATTCTGCTAATAGAGCACTGCGTGTCAAAAAAAAAAAAAAAAAAAAAAAAAAAAAAAAAAAAAAAAAAAAAAAAAAAAAAAAAAAAAAAAANAGATTTCAAAGGAATCTGAAAGAAGAGATTCTATCAGAATTACCGATTGAGCATTAACTTTCGAAATACGATCGAATAATTCTGTTAATAGAGCAGTAAGACACACGATAAAAAGAAGAAGAATTCCATTAGAGATTCCAAAGGAATTGAAAAGAAGAGATTCTGAGGGAATTGATTCTATTAGAATTATCGATTGAGCATTAACTTTGAAATACGATCGAATAATTCTGTTAATAGAGTAGTATATGTAAGAAGAATTTTATTATAAGAGAAGAGATTCTATTAAAATTACCAATTAAGTATTATAAAATACGAGCATAGAGTTTAAAAGAAACCCTTTATAGATTCTCCGGGTGGGAACTTGAAGAAGCTTGGAAGCGTTCGTCGAATCTCTTTGATTATAATCGTATAATCTCGTTTTTCGCGACTACATGGTTTTTACATAGTCGTGACGCGTACGTTGATAAACTTGTCCGCCTCATTCGCAAATATTCGCGGCCATTCTAATTCTAATTTCGTCGATCGTGGTTCGCGGCCACCGTGGAAAAGAAGGAAAGTTAACGGCAGCCTCCGTTGTCCTAAGGTGAAGCAGAGGAAATAGAGAGTGACGTCAGGCCGAAATTATTGGTCTACGTTCGATCTGGGCTTATCTTTTCAAATAAACTGCACACGATGCTATTCGCGCGCGAGATGTAACAATATACGTATACATAGGACCGAGCCGAGTCTCGCGTGTAGCCAAGTCGTAAACCTCCTTCTACGGAAGGCTGAATATCGATGACGTCTATATGCCTCCGGAGTTCCACGATTTTTCGCAATGGAAAACGATCGGCTGTGTGAAAACATTCCGATCTCCGCTAAGCTTTCCCTCCGTTCCCTTTCTTTTCCTTGAGGAAAATCGCTTTAATTGCGACGAAATACAGGTCAATTTTTCAACGAAAATTTGACTCTCTCTCTCTCGGAGGCGTGCACGATTGGACTCGATGACACATTCGAACCGGAAGTGCGTCGATGCCAGTCACAATGAGTCCTTGTCGAACTCTGAGAGAGTCGTCAGCACAGGGGAGTCCAGTGAGTGAAGGATCGAACTGGCAAGACGCGCCAGTCACTCTTGTCGATGACGTGCTCAGAATGAGCTCACCTCGCTTCTTCGTCAGCTGATAAAGAAAGCAGCGAAGCAGCGCGAGCATAACATCGACGATTAGAATTATCACGGCATTTACGCGTTTTCCATTCGACGTTCGTCTTCGATAGAAGCTCCAATGGCACACGGTGGTAATACAACACCGGCTGTCTTAGCAAACACGCAAATGCGGAAATAAATGTTCGGGGCGAATTGGTTTTTTTTAGTTTTTTTTCTTTTTTCAATTGTTTTGATAATGTCGTAATCGTGACGCGATCATCATGACGATGACGGGAGGGGTGTCGTATTACCCACGAATTCACGAGGTGTTACTCTAGCAGAGGCAAACATACGGGAGAAGACTGATTTCTGGTCAGACTTTTGGCAAATTTCCCGCAGCTGCCTCCCACTGTGTCTCTTCATTCCCGAAATCGAATCGGCATTTACGATGGCGCTTCTAAATCTTCGACTTCGTCATCGAGATACAATTTCACTCTGCCTTGTCTGGCCTTTCCTCGTTTGCCTCGCTGACTACGCGAAAAAAATCCACGTATAGCACGAGGAGAGCTTTTGTTTCTCCTGCGTATCGTTTCTAAAAAAAAAAAAAAAAAAAAAAAAAAAAAAAAAAAAAAAAAAAAAAAAAAAGGAAAAAAAAAAAAAAAAAAAAAAAAAAAAAAAAAAAAAAAAAAAAAAAAAAAAANATGTTGCTTGCTACGATTCGTACGTGTGTAATTTCACGAAGCGCGGAAAGAAAACGAAACGAGATGGAATTCGATGGGTAGCTGAAGAAATGGTGGCGAGAGGAGAGGGGGGGCCTCGCGCGACTCGCGGAGGCAATAATCTCGCGTGAAATAAAAGAACGGCGTGGCATCGTGAAAAAAGGAAAGAAAAGTCGAGGAGTTTGGGAGGACGCAGTAAGAAATAAAAGCGATATTTTTATATCCACGGGTGTAAGCTCGTCTGTGGCGTCCACCACCGGGCCTCGGCCTCTATTAATATCCACGGGCCGGGCTTCCTTTCGGTCTCCGCAGCAATTCTCTTTGCACCGGCGAACCAACGATCGACCACCGGAAAGAGAAGCTCCGATTGAAAAAAAAAAAAAAAAAAAAAAAAAAAAAAAANCTTGCACCAGGCTTCCGCGAACGTTCTTCCGTTTACGTGACTGGTCGGCCAACGAGATTCCAACGGTCGACGATCGACGATTTTTATAAAATGACGCGTGTATAATTTTTATCGGCGACATTCTTCTGGATGAACGGTGAAAAAGGAAAGAGAAACGTTTCCATCGTTTCGCCAAAGAATTCGCGGATGAGTAATTTTCCAATATTTTTATCGCAAACTTGACGATTACGCGTCCGTGTCCTTGGCTGCATTTGCATTTACGCGTAAAAGGAATAACGTATCGTTGAGCAAGTCTGGCTTTACTCGCTCGACGAACCGCGAGTAGGCGGTTCAACGATTGAAAAGAAATCGCGCGTATTTTATACGAATTCGTTTTCCATTTGCTCGGCTCGAGTTGCGAGAGTACATCACCGATATTGTCGTATTGACAATTTCGTCGTACGTTGTTTCCCGTCCACGATGGGCCAAATGTATTTTCGTACCGTGTGCAGCGTGGCGGGGTCTCTATATCTCTCGGAATCTGTATCTCCAGAAAATCTGGGCCAAAACTCCCACGAAAACTTGCACGGATCATTTTTCTCAACGGTGACGTGGTCGTAAAAAAATTTCAATCATTCCGGAGAAACGCTTGAGAAACGAAATCGAAATCTCTCGTTGATCTGCCGATCGATGTATCAATTAAAAGTTACAAGATACATTGCTTGCAAGTTCTTGACATCTGACGAGGAACACGACCTCTGTATTTTCTCGGCCAAATTGTGCCAAGTTTAAAGCGTTTATTGTTCGACGATAATTCCGCTCCACCTCGGGCTTGCTTCATAAAAGTAAGAAGCTTCGGTCGACGTGTTTCACGTGTTGTGTAATGTAAACCGATAATGTTCGAGATACTATTGAACACAATACAACTACCTAGAAACGAAGATAATCGGACAGTTTATTTAGGCTGATAACCAGCAAGTCGGTAAACAATGTTGAATGCAATTCTTGCCAGGTAAGTTGGCGATTGCCAAGCATTGACAGGGAGCTACCAGACGACCGTGCCAGGATTCTTTGGTGCTCATCCTCCGTCATTGAACCGTTGCTTACAGATGTTGATTTATTGACCGACTAGAAGACGTTCAATCATTTTATTACTTGATCTCAGTACTTGCAGATATAACGGTGGACAAAGTCGAATACAGAGATAGTCGATAGAGAGATCACTTCAGGATACGAATACCAGAACATTTTCAGAATACAAATACAGAATACGAATTACAGAATATTGCAAAGTGATCCTCAGACGGCCTGGATTAAGCACGATCTATTTTCTCGAGTTTGATCCCAGCGTTCGCGGAACAAATCCCATGGCTCAGATGCGGGCTTCTTCGTGGAAAGCCGGAAACTCGCGGTGATCTTTTTCTATCGCTGGCCGGAATTACGAGGTTGCAGCCGGTGCAGCTGGCGACATCCTGCTTGAAATTCGCGGTCTGCGCCGCGCTGCTTTTGCTATCGCTCGTAAACAAATCTTGCCCCGTGCAACTCTTCGCTGCCCGGTGATTACGTTTTCTTTCGCCGTGTGCAACACGGAGTTTAAGCACGGAGTCGGACCTCCGCCAGACATAAACAGAATTCGACGCGACGACTTATTTTCGATTTATGACGGAAATATCGCCGATACCGTGTCGTTCGCCTCTTTCTTCTTCTTTCCATCCCCGTCTGCCTCTCTCGTTTTTTTCTTTCGAAGGAAAAAGAAAATAGAAAAAAATGTACCCATCCCATCCCATCCATCGCGAAGCGGATTCTCGCCAAATGTATTTACGAAAGTATCCGCTTCAATGTTTACTCGGAACGACTTGAAGCTTCGTAATTTGCCGCGCGTTCGTTTCACGCGCTTCATTTTTCAAACGGGGCGAATTCTGCAAATCGTTCTCCTCCCACGCGGCTGGCAAAATCCCAGCTATTGCCACACTCGTGTGTTAACCTTTGTCGGAAGGAACTCTCTCCTTTGGACAGGCAGGATATTTTCGTACGTGCCTGGGCTACCTGTTAACGTCAATCATTGCGTGATATTATCATCGTACTCTTCATGTTTGAAGATGCTAAAGAACTCGTCAGAATTTCTGAAAGAAAATTGATCAAACGCGTATTTAACGACCGCAACAATTATATTATCGGGTACTCGCATTGCCACGTACAGCCTTGACGATATTATGAATAATTGATCAAACGCATATTTAACGACCGTAATAATTATATTATTGTTTCTATCGGGTACTCGCATTGCCACGTACAGCCTTGAGGAAATTATCGTCGAATCGTTCCTCGAGGAAGACACGTAATTTATTCTCGTTAGTAGACTAAAAGTAGACTTTCTATTCGTTAAACCGGCGATGACGATGAAGCTTTCAGCTTTAGATTACTGATGATACAAGAGCGAAACAAATTGAAATAATCTAAATAGATTTTTGTCGTGGGACGACTACGAAGAAGTATCGTAACTATTAGACATCGAGGTTCACAGCNTATTAGTAACTATTAGACATCGAGGTTCACAGCGGCGCAGTAGAAAACGTTAATAAAACGCGTTATCGGCTAATGATACGCGAAATTTATGTCGAGTCCTTCCTCGGGCATGATAATGCGGCTCGTACGCATCATTTGCCAGCGAAATATCGCGTAACAACGCGCCCACGTTGCACCGACTGCAACGTGCGCGGAATCACGGAAACTCGCGCGCAAATGCGCGCAGCTGTTTGCTGCAGATTACAAGAACGAGACTTCTATCCCGTACAATTATTCACTGTTCCAAGATCGTGCCAAATCTTCTATACGCACGGGATGATCTATCGTTTTTTTAACTTATGTTAGCCTGGACTTGCTTCTCAACTTGGTCGGGGGACATGTCTCTGTCGTTTGCCAGAGTGAAAAGATTACACGCGTGCGAGCACGTTTCGAATTTCATGTAGCCGTGGCTCGTCGATAAGGACTTGTGTCTCTCGTTGATTGTGTCCCGTTCGTTTCGATTGTACTTTTCTCGCCCTTGTTCGCGAGGATGCATCGACGATCGGTATTTTTATCGATCGGCACGAAAATTTATTTTCCACGGTGACGAACGCGCGGTCCAGGAAGCTCGAAGCTTCGTCGACGACATTGCCGTCGTCGTCGTCGTTGCCTTCGTCTTCGTCGTTGTCTTCGCGAGCGGGGCTCGACCCGGCTTGCGCGTTTCGCAAAGGCACCTTCTAGAAATAGAACGCCCAAATAATTTGCCTCGGATTACCAGCGACGCGTCGCTGCCTCTCTCTCTCTCTCTCTCTCTCTCTCTCTTCCCTTTTTTCTCCTTCCTTTTTCCTCTTTTCTTCGAATTGCAATCGATTTTTCTAAAAATCGTTTCCTCCAATTATTTCTCTGAACGCACGTTTTTTTCGGCTCGATCGTTTCTCCACCATCAAAGCTTCAGAATATTTTGCTTCGTCGATTCTTCAAACGTTCGCGCGCGGTAAAAAAGCAACGGTATGCCAGACATCTAGAGGATCTTACGTGCTCGTCCGATGGAACTCCCCGTGATTACCTTTAAATAGATCTGTGCGCCAAGTGACCGGTTGGGATAGGTAAATAACAAAGCGATCGCTCGAGTTTCGTCTTCGAAGTTTACGATGCCGAAGAGTCGTGAGGGACGTTTTCTTCGTCGCGGAGTCGCTTCTCCAGCCGCGATTAACACGATAGCAGCAGGATCTATAAATCTCGGCGATAGCTGCAAACACGATGAAACGGCAAGCTTCATTGAAGCAATTAATTCGCGATTAATTTGTAATTCCGTCGGGTGGGAGCCGTTTGACACCGCCTCAGACTCGTAATTCTCTCCTTTTCCGAGAAACTCGAGGGCGGCCGGACGTCGTATGTATTTGCGGCCTCGTAAAATAAACGGAGCACGTGCTGCTAAGAAGGCCAAGTTCGAAATGTCGATCGCAAGATAAAAGCAGCGTCCAACACGTTCGAAACGGGCGGAAAACGCGAAATCCGCTCGCATTTTCCAAAAGTTGTTCCGTGAAACGCGCCGTTTCAAGACGCGAAAATCGTCTTCCAAATCGTACACACAAGATAAAAGCAGCGTCCAACACGTTCGAAACGGGCGGAAAACGCGAAATCCGCTCGCATTTTCCAAAAGTTGTTCCGTGAAACGCGCCGTTTCAAGACGCGAAAATCGTCTTCCAAATCGTACACATCACGCCTCCTCATCTTCTTCAGTTGACAAGTGAAATTGCCAATTGAAATATTGTTCTACGATCGCCGGTTACAGGTTGCTCTTAAAATACATTGTGCCATTTTCTTGCACAACGATAATAAACATAATAACGAAAACGCATATATATATATATATATATGTACATATACACATTATTGGCTGTTCAAAGATTTATACGACATAACATCCGGTATGTGGTGGTATTTCGTAATGAAATTTATCTAATCGAGCCGTCGAAATAAACGAAATATATATATATATATATATGTACATATACACATTATTGGCTGTTCAAAGATTTATACGACATAACATCCGGTATGTGGTGGTATTTCGTAATGAAATTTATCTAATCGAGCCGTCGAAATAAACGAAGAAAGTAGAGAATTCGCGCGAAAGTGAATGGCGATAGCGGCCAAAAGCTTCTCGTGTTACAGTGTGCCTCGTCGCCAAAACACGACGGTAGCCGACGACGGTTCGCGCGTTTCGCACGTAGTTGGCAGCGATTTCTACCGATGCGCGTGAAATAATTTGGCGTTTGCTAGCCTACGTTACGTAACGTCCACTCGCAGTTCCATTATGGCGAAAAAGCCAGTTTTTAATAATCGTCGAATGCGTCGAGAAGAACGAAACGATCCTTGGTACCCGATTGCTGCCGAAAGTTGGTCATTACTGATAAACGTCACAGTGATCAGCTTTAATGTTTCGTTGAAACCAGTTTCATTGAATTCTATTTTTTTACTATGCGAGAATTATCTGAATGTATTTGCAAATCGTGAATTCGTAGAGCACTTTCAGTGATGATTCGAAGGTACGCGTTGATGACAAATCATTGACGCAGCAAGCTTTAAATTTCTTTATTAATTCCCTTTATCAGAGTGATCTGATGATAATGATAATGTAAAACTAGTGAATTTTTCGCGATCGACGAAAACGAGGAAATCGATAGACAGCCAAGAGTTTGATAGTAGACACATTCAGCGCTGAAAGTCTCTAATGTCGATTCGTGAAATACAGTAATCCAAAATTCGTCGAATTTTGCGTTTACCTAGTCTCCCTCCATCCAGTCTCGAAATAGTCACGTCAATAGCTAAACAGCTAATAAACAAAGAGAACAAGAAGGATAGAAAATAGCATCAATAGTGACGGAGAAGCTCACCTTTTGTACGACGAGCGGGGTGCCAAAATCCTTGCCCCCCTGAAGACGGAAGCCCCAGGGAGATCCGTCGAACCTCGAGAGCTTGACGTTAATCAACTGGGCCATATCACTGATATCTCTTTACGTAATTGTTGTAAAACGAGAAAAAAAAAAAAAGAAGAGAAAAGAACTGAATCCTCTGGTGGACGGCGAACAAGCAAGCAAGAAGAAGTAAGAAACCAAAGACAGCTGGATATCGGTGGATACGCGATCGGGCAGCGTTGACTCTCTATGATTA
>NIPQ01089834.1:0-17501 GCA_002806875.1 Lepidotrigona ventralis hoosana
AACATTTTTGAGGCTCAATAAACAGGATTACTAAATTAGCCAATAATGTCAGCTATTTTTCTAAATGTATGTTTAAAACGAAGCTCTTTGATGTTCTTCAATACCGTGATACATTCTTTAATTTAATTTTTGTATTTATTGTAATTTATATTAAATTATACGTACATAAAAAATATTTTGATCGTCTGTGTTTATTGGCGTTAATTGACGAATGGTTTTTTTTTCTCGTTCATGAAGAGACAGAATCGTACGAAATCGCGTCGTTTGGCTCCTATCCAGAGAAACATTTCCTTTTGGTCGAATTATCGCACGATGTCGTGACTTATCGTTCGAAATGCGAGTGTGTAAATGTTGACAGAGAGTTAGAACAGAAAGAGAAATAGTCCGAAACAGTATGATATAACCAGGCGAGCGATCATTAGGCCAATATGCTTAAAGCTTCAGCTTTACGCCGCAAAGCGGAGTCCACGAGCCAATAATTGCTCGTTGTACGCGCGTTTTGCATTCATTTTATCGCTTCGTTCATTCTTAACTAACTTTATCCTTCTTTTACTTCGTGCTCCCTACGAACCTATTTCACTAGCCCTTTGTAGAACCCGAACGATCGTTTAATTACTATTAATCATCACCGATACAGCGCGCCCGTCATTCATTAGCGCATCACAGTGCCAATGTTGAAAACAGCACTAAAAATAAAAGAGATATAAAAGTACCAAGGTGTACTTGATCGTTCTAAATTTTGACACCTGACTGGTTTATCATCGAACACTTATACGATGCTATTGACCGAATTATTTGCTATATGAATTTTATTTTAACTCTCAAACAGTTTCGTTCAAACAGAATCACAGACGACTATGTATTAGCAATTTGCGAAATTACTGAAGTATAAGATAGTTGATTTCATTTTGTATGCTGTGCTCTTTGCGGTATGCATTTTTACGCAAATTCATGCAGTATTTGGGAATGCAATTAAAAAAATAGGACCTTGGTAGAAATTATATATCTATCGCAGAAAGGTTTGAACGTTTTACGAGCATTCTGAGCAATGTTTAAGACAAAGATTCGCGACTTGAAGATTAGTAATAAAAATTCAAACGAATTTTAAAGATACCGAGACTTAGTTAATTTCGTTGTAGAACATATGCACACGTCGCGATGCGAAAGTAAGCCTTTGATTGCAAAGATTTCTAATATGCTAGAAACCCGAGAGGACAGTTTTATATGGTTGGCATTGTCGATGTGAAAGCGCGTAATGCGATATGCGCGAATTATGTACTGGCAGTAGAGAGCGCAATATACCTAATGAGAAACAGGGGGGTAGAACCGTCCGAAGCGAGCAAACGAATCGATGCGACGGCGCGAAATTGCGAGAGTCCCGACGACGGGAGTTCCATCGACGACCGAGCAACGCGCCTGTTATTCTCCGAATGAATCTCGGCGAGTAATAAAATGACCAAGGGAGGGCCAGCCGGCGATCAAGCGTCCGCGCTGATTACTTAGCGCCGCTCGTTGTTCACGTTGACATCCGTAATCTGTGGTGGGCTCTCGCGCGGTGGTCGAACGCGAAATAACAAACGGAAAAGCGCGCACGAGCGATCCATTAGTCCACGGTACTATTATCGGTTCGGTTCGATTCGGTTTGCTTCGATTTCTTGCGAGAAGCGCGCACGCTGGAAACATCGTGACTACGAAGCAACTCTTCCCCTGGGGGAGGGATGCAACCACGCCGATTCAGTCAATTATATCGTTGCGCAAGTTTTTCAATTGACCGACGATGAAACGAGAAACGATCAGTCGAGAATAACTCGGCATCGAGAATTTAGGTCCATTTAGGCGTATCGTTCCGGTGGATCGTCGAGAAATAGAACTGGGCTGTAACCAATTTCTTTCAAGGTTTAGAACGTTCGAACAGCTCCGGGGCAGATCGCGGAACAACCACGTCGCATAAATTAATTAGTCGCGTTTTGTTACGGTCGCGAGGTGACGCGATCGTAAACTCTGACACGCGCTGTTAGAAACGAACGAACGAGTAAAAATGCACGAGTTGGACTTCCAACTTTTGGCTCTTCACTGAGAAATCAAAAGTTCGGATAATGGAGCTTATGTGAATACAGGTAACAAATAAATCCAGATTTCGATCGGCGTAGAAACTCGTCTATGTATTTCTATTTACACGTATTCAAACGTAAAGTTCTGTGTTTCGTTCCGACGATTGTCAAATAGAAAAAAAAAAAATTCGCGATCTCTATTAGAAGTGGGATGTAAATCAGTCGCGAATATGAATTTTTGATTCCTTAGTATATGGTATCACGTGTCACATATACGCGTGTTTGAACAACATAATCCTTGATCTTTAATTCCGTAATATACGTCTCATACGCATCACGTCACGTATTTTAGTACATGAAACCCATGCATTCCCAAATAACAACGCTCGTCATTGTATGATTCATGCAGCGACGATGCGTATCAAACACGTCGACGATCTTCATTTTCATAATTGGCTCCATTCTCTCTAGTTTTCGTCGAGTCTCCAGAGGCCTAAGTTTGGCCTAAAATTGCAATTATATCGGCGGATTTCGACCAGACGCGGCATATTAAACGGGTAACCGATGGAAAAATAAATAACAGTGGCGAGTGCGTTCCTTGAATCATTTGGCGCGTATTTACTTTGAAACGTCGGGTCCGAAGGCAGGCTATCATCGAGCACCGCGTCCCTGTCGTGTTGAAAATATTTGAAGCCTGCTCTCTGCCGGCGAATGTTGTTTGTCGAAATTAATGAATTATACGTGGTAGCAGTATATTTTAATAAATACATATTTAACGCTGGCAAACAGCGAATAGGATGATTGTTGGCCGTGCGTGTTCTATCTGGATCTGGATCGACACGGTCGATCGGAAGTTAATTAACTATCTGTTCGATTTACGCGTTAGTGCAACACCGCTCGGCGCAGATTCCTCGACACGGATGTAACAATGTAGGAAAACACACTTTCCCTGGTGCATCGCCTTCGCCGATGATTCCGCTGGCGCCAAACTAATGTGCCGTGCGCGTTGCGAGGAAGCGAGTTTGCCTTCGGTGGCGACGTACGCGTCGGAAGTAGAGATGGGATCGAGCACCTCGCAAGTGGATTCGAACTTTTCAATCTTCTGACTTCCGTTCACCTCGGACAAGCATTAATCATTGCAATGATATAGGATCGTACCAGATCCGTAATTTATCGAAATTTTATAGATATAATTTGTTTCTACTAATTTGGAGCGCTGTAGAGTGAATTTTAATTTCCAAGAAATCTTTCCAAGAATCTTACACAAATATTGAACTACTTACGAATATATTTTCGAAACTGTAGATGGGTACTCATTCTATAGATTGGACTCGAAACCAGCTTGTATAATGTGTATGTAAAACAAATATTTATTTATGTGATAGATTCTTTAGCATCCAACAATAATAATTGTTGTTCGATGTACATATATGGTTTATAGAACCTGATGACTATGTATCGTTGAACGAAGAGCGTAGGATAGGAGCGCACGTGTACTGAATTTTTTGTATTCGAAACCTGTGAAACGAAACTTATATACCTAACTCGACTTGAATTTATAAGTAAGTGCATGCGGAACTTGATCCCATCCGTAGTCGGAAGTGCTCGAACAGAACGTTTACGCATATCTTAACGCGACGATCCGCCGACGTGTACGTTGACAAAAAAAAAAAATGCACGGGAGAAGTTCTACGATTTCATCTCTACCGGTTATGCGAGTTTCTTCGCGAGCTTTTATCGTAGCTACCGCGATACGCGTATTGAACTTACGAAGGACGAACTCGCGAATGGAGACCGAGCATTGAATGGAATTTTTCTTGTATCGTTTCTTTCTTCCTTTGCAATGTAGACGGTGACAGTTTCTCAAACGGTTGACGATCAGTCAACGACGCAAAATCTCGGTCACATAACGCGATACCTGGTTTTATTCATCAGTTGCGTCACTTTCTTCTTGCATTTCCACATCGCGAGTCGAAAGAGAGAGTTGCGTAAATCGGTAGGAAAATGAAAACGTAGAAAAGCGTAGAAGTCCACAAACCTTTGTCACTTGACACGAAGAGGTCGAGAGGTCCTGTTTCCAAGAGCAGATACTCTAACTAACGTTACTTGTTTAGAGCGATTGAGAAACACGGCTCTTCTTTCCGGTCGCGAACGTCTCCCGTGGCCGATTTTAGTCACACGATTCGCCTGGTCGATCGGCGAAAATGTCGCGATCGATTCGCGACGCGCGGCCGATACGCGTGAAAAACGTAAAGCGGAAGCGGGAGAGTGGCTGAGCGAGTCGCGCGTGGCTGCGGGGCGTTACACTGTCGACGGTGCAATATCCACGCCCGTAACACCGTTACACTATCTATCGATAACCGAAGAAACACCGCTAACGTAATCTCGCCGACTAGATTTTACGAGTGTGCGTTCGCTGTTCGTTGAACCGATCTACGCCCATGGATACCGTCAGAATCGTGTCAGTTATATCGAAACTTTTTTTATCGTTGTTTCTCGTCGAGGGGGGGAGAGTCCTTGCGTCCTTCGTACACAAGAGCGAGAAAAATCGCGAAAGGAAATTTCGTACCTTTTCCCTTGGCGCCGCGTCGTTTGTAAAGGGTGGTTTTGCACCTACGTGCGAACAAAAAAGAACACGCGGTTATTAAATAAAAATGCAAGAATCGAGTGCTAAGAGCCACTTTCACTAATCTTCAATACCGTTTATACCCGTAGGGTTTAAACATTGCACGTACGCGTAAATGACACGACAAATACGCTGTAATCCTAGATCAAGCTAGCGCTACAGGCTCGATCAAAACGGGTAATGTATAATACCTATCATCGTCGAATTACCGACGATCAAACTTGTATCAGAGAAATTGAAGGGTAAGTAACGCACACGTTCTCACTTTCGTATTTCGTGAGAATTTCTACAAATGCATCCTCTAAAATTTCCACTGTTTTACCACTTTGGTAGTTTCTAGCCGAAGAAAAAAAGGAAATAGCGACAAAAGAAAGAAATATCGTGCGTGCGAGGTGTCTCGAAAAAAAAGGGATACTCGTGACCGTAGTTGCCAGCGAGCTCTTTCTTCTTTCTTTCTTTCTTTCTTTCTTTTTTTTTCTCGATCAGTTTCTCGGGGATGCGTCCTCCGTGCACCGGCTGGTGCATGTGCATCGTGACGGTGCATCGTGCATCGTGCGTGAACACGTGCGTGGTGGCGCGTGTGCGTGCACACAGGCGCCGAGGGATGCGTCGACGGATCTCCGCCTCTTTCCCCCTCGGATCCACCGCCACCCTGCGGACCTATATATTTCCCGGAGGGTCTCCCACTTTCGCCACTATCATTCCTGTCGCGGCTGCGCCAGCTCGTGAGCGCGCAAACGTGAGTCTGCTCTCGGCTTTCCTCTTTGGAGTTCCCTTGTCGGATGATTGCGCGCCACCTGACTTCTTTCGCGTTTCTTTCACATCGATTTTTCATCGTTTGGAAATCGGCGTCGTGTCGGCGAGATCGTGGTACTGGCGCCACGAGCTCTTTAGTGCGGTTTCGTACTCGTGTATGCACAACATTGTTTGTCGATCACGTCGATTGGTCAATCGTGAACGCGAGAAACACGGGAATCGATTCTCGATCTAGTTTCCTTGTATTTGGTCTTTTTGACGAAGATAGAGAAAGTATTGATCGCGATCGGGCGAGTTCTTTCTTCCCGCGGGCGACTCGTGTTTCTTCTCTTGGGAAATGTGTGCCACGTGTAGTGAGCTCGCGAGTCCACCTGCTGTATCTACCTATCGAGTGGGATTGGATGAGCTGCATGCACGACGGTACGTCAAAGTGTTTAGCTAAACGTACATTGATCCGTGTACCAATTTCAAGGTACATATTTCCATCGAGAAACGCCGCACGAAACTTCTCTCGATTATCATCGACCGAGAGGTTTGTCTTCGCACTTCACAAGCGGTATTTGCAACGAAGTTTCACGGTGGAGAAGTATTTTCCTTTCTTGTGCAACCTGCGAGAGAAGTTTCGGTTTTGTGTGGCAGTCGACAAGGCGAGAATTAATTCGTGGAAACGAACTGCGAACGAGAGTCTCGACCGAGCCGCGACAAATTCACCAGCTGAGCGGCTGGTCGTAGGGTCGCGCGTTTCAATGCCGCGCGAGAATTCGAGATGAGACGCATTCCTCACAGCTGTTCATACAACGAAACGGGTGCTCGGTGCCGCGGCGCAAAAAAAAAAAAAAAAAGCCGTGAATATAAATGCCTCTTTATGCCATCGTTCCTTAAGTTGCGACTTAACATATCGTCCTATAAATTATTTTCGCACCACTTTTATCTTTGCGTTCTCGTAATGTCTGAATTATTTTCTGAACCTTTCAGCGATATAGCGCGAATCATCTGACTGGACGATCCTTGACGTAAAAATAAATCAACTTCGTCTCTTTCGAACTTTTTTGTTTCTGCAGATTGTAATTCATTGCTTTTTTTTCTTTTTTTTTATCAAATTTATCAAATTCGGAACGATAGTTTTTTTCTTTAGAAGTAAGAAAGTCAGACCAGTCGGAGCATCCCGGATAAGATAATTCTTCCTACTTGAAACGTGAACTCGCTATTTCTTAAGCAAAGTAGCAAAGTAAGAGTAAAGAGAGCTAGGAAAGACAGAATTATATCGTACACCTTCTCGATGAGCGGATTGCACGGCAAAGGTTTATTACACACAATGAGACAAGGTAAAACTTAGACCGTAGAGAGTCCGCGACTTAAAGCGATCAACCTTAACCGGTCTAAAGGCGTCTCTCGCCGTTTCCGTGCGCCGGTGTATAGTGATTTGTTGCGTCGCGTCTTTCTTGTGCTCTATATCATTCAGCTGGTAATGAGCTTCGCCTTTAACGTTACGCGATGTTTCTCATGCGCAGGATGGCCTGAGCCTCGGAGCAAATCTTCATGGATCGTTCACGAAAATCGAGAAATGACCGGTCGCCGTGGAGTCCCGCGGAAGTGCCGCGGCGTCGACGATGCGCGTCGCGACCCACCAACATCGCCAACATCAGGAGTTTCGGGTAAGAGGAAATCTATCTTTCTAAAAAATACTCGTCTGCGGAACATTCAAACGTTCTGTGTGACGTGACACGTCAGCGGCTCTACAAAACTTTGAAATACTTTGAATTGATATTGAAGTGTATGTATATATATATATATATATATATATATTTCGTATTTTATGACATAAAATTCAAAGCAATAGGGAATACTCGTTTGATGTGATAATAATTATTATTAAATGGTCAAGCTTAATAAAATAAAATATAATAATAGATACAGGAAATTAACAAAATAAAATAAAATATAATAGTAGATGCAAGAATCACGATGTCGAAGAACATTTCCAACGTAGCTTTGTCCAGCGAAAAAAATCGACATTTATTACTAGTTAGTATATTGGTATATATTAGTTAGCTAAAGTAGTAATTTTCTAAGTAATTCGATAATAAAAATGTCAATAGTTTTCTAATGTATCTGACAACAAGTTTTGCGTACAGATTTGTCTTTTGTTTGTCTGTTACACATAAAAGAGAATTGATTTTGAGAGGAGGCCAATTAACATTTTTGACAATATTTAATGGACAATTATGATTTTTTACGATTCTATGGTTCCCAAGATACGCAGCTAGCACAGTATACTTTCCCACAGTTACATTACAGTGCGATCGTCTACTACTACCGTAGTTATCAAATCCGTAGGTTAGCGACCGCTCGAGCAGATCAAAGTTAACAGTATTAAATTTCCGATACATTGACTTGGACATTTTCTCGCTGGATTAACGGTCGTCAATCGACACGTCCACGCAGTCTGAAAAATATCTCTATTTAAAGAACGCTTCTGGTTCGCGGGAATGTTATTTAACGGGCAGCTGCAAATGACGTCCGCCGAACGTGTAAATGGCCCGGGGCTTAATCGTGACCTCCTCCCTGCTTTTGTTTAAAAATTCCACGCAATACCGCCTTGGGAACGTGAAACCGTAAAAATTGTCGATCGAACGTCGATTCGTCCTACCACGAACGAAACACACGTAATCAAGCGTTATTGCGTTGCTTACGGAGTATCGATGAAATACATAATCGAGTTGCTCGATATGGCGATTAGGAATGGAATCGTTGCGACAGCTATGATTCCGGTTATTAGTTTTTCGTGGTTATATATATATATATATATATATATATATATATATATATTTAAAAATTATCGTCTCGATGCGACTGTCTGTCCTACATTCAATGCTTCTATTTCGATCTTAACATTTCCAAAGCAGATAATGTCTCGACTAATCGGAGAGAATGAAATTCTCTATGGTCTACGATCGACGGTATATTAAAAAACGGCAGGAGTGGTGGATGGAAATGCAAAAGCGATAACGCAGGCTCTCCCAGAGAGATCGGTTAAAGCATTTAGCCCAGGAACACGATACTTGAACGAGAGGCGCGCGAGCAAACAGCATGACCGAGCGCCACGCGAAATTTGTACACGATTTGTATCGCTGATCTCTCGTAACCGCGAGCGTGCGGTTCGCTGGAAGAAAATGGAAAAAAAAAATAAGAGGGAGAGAGAAAGAGAAAGAAAGAGAAAGGGGAAAAGAGAAACGGAGCAGAGAACAGCCGAAACACGATCGCCTCTCGATAACTCGTCATTTTAACGAGGATATCTCTCTCTCTCTCTCTCTCGTCTGTGCCGTACCGTAGCTATACCATAGCAGTTTATTTTAATACAGACACCTCGTAATAATTCTCAATGCACATCGTACCGAATGAACGGACATCAATCCTTGCCCTCGTTACTTTCGATGCTTCAGGCAGAGGGTTCCCTTGTTATCTGCGCAGTCTCTTTTGTACGGCATGCATGCCAATGTCCGCGCATAATTACCGGTTTCGATTACAGATCGGCCACGGTCGGCAAGTGCGCGCCAGATTTTCCGCCGATGCTGGGAAACGTCGTTCACCTTAACCGTCGTATCCTCACGCTGTTTTATCCGTTCGTCGATCTTTCGCGTGAGTCCCGCGAGTTGCGCTTCTCTCACGGAGACCCTCGTTTTCTGCTTCCTCTCATAATTGTCAATCGTGTTTCTCCTCGGTTTTTCTCTTTAATTATACCTTACATACGTGCACGTCTGCATACACGTTGGCAATCCATTCGAAAACACCGAAATGAAAGACATTTCGGATTTCAAGTTTCAGCGAGCGTATACACTTTGGAGTAGCGCGATTTCTCAGCGATTCGTAATACCAGGGATTCCCAGGCGTAGGTTCAAAGCACCGACGCGACGCACGCACGTCTGGCAGCGTGCAATCCTCACGCTGATAACCGTGAAAGTAACTCGTGTATCACACTTTGTGACACTAATCCCCCGGGCGGAGGGATGGATGGGACCACGAAAGGGACGTCGAGGAACGAAAGCAAAAAGAAAAAAAAAAAAGGAAAAGAAAGGAGAAAGAAGAAACCACGCGAGAACAATAAGCAATCTATAGCGAGTATGTAAGGTAATTATATCGAGTCTAGACGCACGCGTGCGATTGTATGCGCGTACGTCCCTTCCGTGGAGATCACATGAGGTATATATTACGTATGGTATGTGGTCGTGATCGAGTTTGCCGTGGCTCGCGTGTGTACGCAAGTCCTTCGTTCCCCTCCGTGATAATATGCGGTGACGGAAAAATACGACCCGTCCGACTCGTCCGGCCGAGAAAGTTTTTGCTCGCCTTGAAAACTTTTCGTCGCGACGTTAGGAGCTTCATAATTATGCTCGTCCCTTTTCTCCCTCTCCTGTCCGAGGCTCCACCGACTAGCTGTCCATTTCGACCATGACGGATTTTCACGGACGTCGAAACGTCGGTGACTCGTTTCTTGCACCGGAGCAAGTCGCAAAAGAGCTTCGCCAACGAGGTTTTCCCTCGGTCGGACTACCGTTTCGCGAAAGATAAATTACCCACGGTCCGAACGTTTCGGAAACGATAATTCACGATGAAACGATAGCGAACATTGCACACTGTGATTTTCTCCTCCGGCTACGCGCGAATATTGTCCGCCTCGGATCGGAGCATCTAACTTAACGATCACCTTTAGCGTCCACGTGTTGCATAATGCTCGCGTGTGCCCGCGCGAATGCGTGCCATTACACGGTCGGTGTACAGCCGCGTAAAACTTACACCGTCGAGGCTTTTTATATCTGATGCATCGGGGCGGAGAGCGGTGCGGCACGGCGATAACCCGAAGCGTTACCGGAAACAGCTGTCGGCGGCTCTCGGATCTCCGAGGTGCGAACCGCGAAGTCGACTCGAATATCGATTATTTACGTGAGATGTGTGCGGGAGGTGGTGCACGGGCATCGTAGCACCGTACAGGAAAAAACACGCGCGCGCGGGAAAGCCGGAGGGTGGAAGGACAAACAAATAGAGGTGCATTAGCCGGCGACCGTGTCAGGAATATGAAGAGTAAGCAGTTGGCTTACAGCCTACCTCACTTATCCACCTCCCACTTTGATTTCCACCGCTGCCATCGCGAACGCGGCACGACGCCGCGAGGCTGTCGAGAGAAAAATGCATTTCTCTGCGCGTGTTGACGCCTTGCCCTCTTCCTTCTTGTTCCTTTCTCGCTACTTCTTGTCCGCGGAGCCACGTGTTNTGAAAGATCATTCACTGGTGGCGAGAAACATTTAACGAGTCACGGCGAAGCGGAATTGCCCGGTTCGCCATAAGGCCAGGCGTTATTCAACATGGTTATACTGACGCGCAACGCGTTACTCATCCGAAGAAGATTATCACATTCTTGAAATGTCTAACCCGACGAGAACACAGCTGAAAGATAGATATTTTGCGCGATAAGAGGATAATTGACTCGATTCAACAGCCGGCCGGCTTGTTCGTGAAAACCGTCTCCTGAAGATTATCACATTCTTGAAATGTCTAACCCGACGAGAACACAGCTGAAAGATAGATATTTTGCGCGATAAGAGGATAATTGACTCGATTCAACAGCCGGCCGGCTTGTTCGTGAAAACCGTCTCCAGATTGACAACGACGATAACAAATTGCATTCCATTACGTCGAATTAATTAAGGCATCATTGCAATCTCTGTTTCAGATCGATTCTAGCTTTGACAATGTTGACTGCGGCCAGTGTCTCTTCTACCCACGTGCCCGACAAGTATCCCATCGAGGTAACTTTCCATCGGTGATTGATTTGCACGCGGTATCGATTGACGGACCCTTCGACTTTCAACCATTGGAATTCGAAATGGATGCATAACAGGAAGGTGTAAAAGCTGCGGAATGTACTCAGTTCGCTTTATTTAGCTCTGTGTCATTCACGGTATTTTTAACAATATTGACGGACCCTTCGACTTTCAACCATTGGAATTCGAAATGGATGCATAACAGGAAGGTGTAAAAGCTGCGGAATGTACTCAGTTCGCTTTATTTAGCTCTGTGTCATTCACGGTATTTTTAACAACCGATATAATTTTACGATCAATGTGTATCTTTCGTTTTTTACGTGGTTTAGAGTCAATCACAGCCGATGCAGCTATCTTTTCGACTTTCGACGGTAATTGCGAAAAGTTACGGCGGATAAAAGATACAGATGGTTTTCAATTTTGGCGCAGATAGGCGATGGGACATGTTCATTAAGTAAAATGGCTCGTTCAAGTCGGATTTTCAGCAATAATTTAGCGCGTAACCTNTCGACGAACATCACCGATCCGTCTTTCGATTGATTACGGTTTCGCGAGTGGTCTAATTACAATCTCAATCAGGAAAGTACTGATATTAATTACTGAACAGTTTATATGTCAATTGTAGCGTTACCCTTTCTTTCTCTCTCTCTCTCTCTCCCTCTCTCTGTTGTAATTAACACGGTTGGATTATAACGCGAGGGCCTGTTTGATTATCAACAGTCGAGGCAATTTCGTTCATCAGCCTTTGATTGATCAACCCGAAGGAACTTCTAATAAAATTAATTATGTCGCGCGATTATGTGACATCTCGAATTCCTCGCGCACGAGACCATGAATACATAATATGCGTAACAGAGTCTTTACGTCAAAGCTTTGACGCGTAATTCGATGCGAATTCACCTGTGCGAATTGCTGCGACGGAAAACCGACGGAGGCAACGGCTAGCTCGAGCGACAAAGTTTCAGGCAAACGGGTTGAAATGTTTTCCAGGTCTATCACATGCTGCGGGAGAAGACTCAATTCGCTCTTGGCCGAGATAATCGCATAAGAGGGACCTGGGGCCCGTGGAGCGCTTGGAGCGAGTGCTCGCGGACTTGTGGCACCGGTATTCAATCACAGTCCCGCGAATGTGTACCGTATCAGTGAGTAAAACACTTGTTCATAAGCTTCGTAAATGTTGTGACCGTTCTCTCGGAATTGCTTTCCAAACGTAGAACGCAATTAGAACAAGTAAAACTATTGGCGACTGTAGAAGCAAAAAAATTCTACCCGAGAAATTTGCTCCTTAACGACTTTCAACTTTTATAACACACATATTTTTAGTAGTTTTAGTATTTTCCTTTTGGTGTAGAAAGTACACGGGACGCGATTTAAAATCACACGGCAAAAGGGTGGGTAACATAATTGTCCGTAGAGCAAGAGATCGTGTACTTCAATTCCAACAGTAATCACAGGTTAACGGCGGTACCGTTAACATTTCACGCGATCGACGATCGTGAACAACTGTTTCACGATTTCGCGAAAGAGCTGATCCGAAGAATTCACCTAACGCTAGCCAATTCGTACCACTAGACGCAGATTCATGGTTACCGGTTCCTTCCGCGAGATCTTTTAGCCCTGAACCGTTCGTGTGAGCTGGATATTCCCGAAGCTTGACACGTTTCTGGCACCTGGCGTGTACGAGCGAGGAACACCGAGCATCGAGCAAATTGCTGATCGGTAGCAGAGGAAGATTACACGCTGGCGCGCCGACGAGTCGCGCGAACTGCCCCGAAACGTGTTATCGTCGCTGACATTTATACCTTTGTAACGCTACCAGCGCGGTTACGTGACTTCGCGAAGGATTTATCGGTGTAGCAGCGAGATTCTCGGCCGGCGATAAAATAGTTTAAGACTCGCCGTACCGTTAAGTACGACGTGTCGCGTCGAGGGTAATGAACGAAAGACTTTTTTTTTTAACTTAACGCCTGTCTTTCGTTTAAAGAAGTTTCAATTTTTCCCTCGGAATAGAATTTACGCAAGTTTATTGAACCAACTCTCTCTTGGACTGGTAAAGTTTCCTGCCTCTCTTACGTATTTGAAGAATTATCTTGGGTTACTAAAGTTCAATTTCATTACTTGTTATACCTTGGACAATCTGGTATTAACCTTTTGAAGATTTTAAAGAATAATGATTTACAAATATATTCTCTGAGATTTCATGATCCAAATGAAAGAAACGACAATAAGATAGATCAAGCGAACCCTCAGAGACAGATTTGATGGCTAGAATTAAAATTCGGAGGAAGTTGCAAATGGAATATTGCATTAATTTTCTTAATGAGCAAAAAGTTTCTTTGTTCTCCACTCTTCGTGTTCAACTCAGCTTGCTAACTTTCTACATCTTCTAACTTTTATTAAAAATTAAATTAAAATTAAATGAAAAAGCATGTGCCCTGTACACGCTGCAGGTGAAGTAAACTTTAAACGCGAGTATAAAAAGCGAAACTGGAATAGATCGCGTTAATGTGATGCGTGTACATACTTACATATACCTACTAACTAAAAAGTACACGAAAGTACATGGCAGAAAACGCGTTGAGACCCGTGAAAAGCAATGATAAATCAATGGCCGATAGGCAGGAGGTAATGCGATCGATTTGTTTCAGGCGACTGTTAAGGAAGCGGAGCATTATCTCGGAGAACGGCACACGCAGCAACTCGCGTCCCATTTGCATTGGTACATATAAACGATACCACACGTGCAACACGCAGGTAAATCAACGCGACACGTAATGCGAATCAATGTTTTTACACCTTTGCGCCCTGCCTGGGCGAGTGATAAATTGACATTTGTATTTCAATGACCGTGCGCGCGCGGTGCAGTCTTTCCATTAGCCACGAGTATGTTAATAAATAAAAATTATGATAGAATAGTTACAAACGATCTAATTGAAAAATATCTACAGATCTTGGTTGCCACTTGAAGCAAAAATTTTACGTGAAGCGTGCAGAATTCGTTGGAAGGATGGTTAGAAAGGTTCAACACGCGGAAAGGGAGCTGCATGATGAACGCGAGTACATACAGTCAGTCACAGAAGTGACTATGTAACGTGCATACATTAAAATTTTGTAAGTGGTAGCGTGATTATTAACAGAGCAAATAAACTTTATTCTGTACATTATTACTATATATATATATATTAATACATATTATCACGGTTGTGGTAATAATAAAGAGTACACTTTGTACATTTTAATGTATCCATCTTTCAATAGACAAATATGAGAAATGTCGTTATTTCTCCAAGATTTGTATAGTTGTAACTAATAAACAAACTAGTTTTCTGTTTTTATTTAAACAACTGGAATTTTCTGATGCACGTGGACTTTCGTGGCTGACTGTAAGTGCATCTATCACAGAGTCTCGTAGTCAGGCATAGGAGAACAGATGCATATCGAAGATAGCTAAGAGTTTCTTTTCGACGGTACGTCACGAGTCGCGAACAAATCATCACAGAGGCCAATTAAGAATGCCCACGACGGCAATTTATATGACTGGCTAGCCAAGTACACCGGTGTTGTTTAAAATTCCTAAAAAATAATCACCACCTGCGGAGTTAAAGACTCGCGCGGTAATGGACGACTTTGGCCTCTGTGATGCAGGTACTCGCCAACGATAATCAGTCCTTCGTAGGTATAAAGATACCTATTAATATGCCTGTGTGTTCACGTCCGCGAAATCAACGCTTCCGCTTCGATTCCAAAGCGTCTCGAATCGAGTACGCACGTGTCGAATGGAAACCCTTCGAAACCCTGGTCGCACATGTATTATCGATAATATTGAGAACCGGAAGAGAAATGTAAATTAAAAAATGTTGAAAGTTCACTTCGAGTTGATCGTAATGTCGTAAGCAACAACGATTTTATCTTCGCGGCAAATGGCAACTTTTAACTACCACCANATTTTTGTTTCGAGACAAGCGAATTTTTACGTTTTGCTCTCGAGCGAACGCATGCTAGTTAATTTTCTGCGCGTAAACGCGGCGTTGCAATTAAAAACTTTGCATGTTAACCATTTGTCTGTTTTTTTTTTTTCTCTGCACGGTGATGCCGCAACTCGGCTAGATTTACCTCGGAAACGGTGGTTTACAAACACGCGAGACTATTCACGGTTTTACTGGCCGGTAATTAATCTTCCACCCGGAAATTACCAGGGTAACGCTTCTCCTCCACGTACGCATCTTTTCCCTCTGCGTGGTATTCTCGTTTTCTGCGCGTTCGTTCCAAATGCACGACTCTTTTCTCAAGACCATCGCGATCCATTATAAAAGCACGAAATTCGTTGGATATGAAAAGAAAGTCGGACAGTTTTCCTGGTCTTTAGAAAATTTTTCCTGAATTTTTCGTGCTTCCTCGCACGATCGAATCTGCAAAATTGCATTTTTGCATTTTAATCGATCTGGAGAATCTGGGAGATCTGAGATGCGACAGCGTAACAATTTCCCCAGCGATCGATCTTTAATTACCTGGAGTTTAATTAAGCCGTTGCTTGCAACAGAAATGTCCAAACTTCCCAGAGGATTTGCGGGCCGAACAATGTGCCAAGTACAACGGAAGAAACTACAAGGGCGAGAGCTACGATTGGGTACCATTCTTGGACGGTAAGTTGAAGTCGCTCGAAGCTCCGTCTTGCCATTTTGCCGATAATTTAGCGTTAAAGCGCGACGTGCTAATTACCATTGCACGAACGCGTTCTATTTCGATTCGACGTTTGGTGTTCCTTAAACAAATAAACCTTCCTTGATCTTTTACCGGAGTAAGATACGAAAATAATACGAATGATGTGTTTAAAATATAACTTTCTAGAAAACCCTCCGCTCAGTTATTTATTTCTTTTTTAAAACTTTCAACTGAATCATTCTTCAACGAATTTTATGCAAATACTCGTTCTTCAAAAAGACGCCTCTTTTTTTCCTTTTTGACTTTACCATTGCGATTACTGTTGGCCAGCGCCGAATTCTTGCGCGCTCAATTGCCGCGCCGTTGGCGAGCGTTTTTATGCAACGCTTGAACCGGCAGTAATGGACGGCACACCCTGCGACGCTCCGAATCTTCGTGGACATAATGCCGGAATTTCTATGGAACGTACAGACCGATGGCTCTGTGTCGCCGGACAATGCAAGGTACGATGAGTCAAACAAACCCAGAAGTATTCCTCCGTGTCATGACGGGAAATTAATCGTGGTTCCCTCTTCTCGATGCGATCGGTCAAATTGGCACGCCATGTTTTTTTTCGCTTTGCTTTTTTTTTTTTTTTTTTTAATTACGGGCTTGATCGCGACACAACCGTGTCCCTTTTGTTCGTTTCGCTCTCTCTTTCTCTCTCTCTCTCTCTCGTTTGCCATTGTCTTGCATTTGTATTCGATCTCGTTGTTCGACGGGCATATCGTTTCACGCTGATTTTCAAACTGTTTCAGCCCATTAGTTCCGTCTATTATCATCGAAACACCGTGTTGCACGTTCCGTATGGCATACCTACACAAAGTCCATTTCGAAATGCTCGTATTTTTTTACTCTTCTGCTTCCTTTCTTTCTTTTTTTTTTCTTTTTTATTTTCGCAGCCGGTGGGTTGCGACGGTGTGGTAGGTTCCGGCGTCACGATGGACGCTTGTGGTGTCTGCGGTGGTCAGGGTAAAGGTTGTAGACTGTACGAGGGCATTTTTATGGAACCAATCCTGCCGCGGGGTCATCAACCCGTAACCACTGTACCGAAAGGAGCCATGTCTCTCAACATCTCGGAACTACGTTTCAGTAGCAATTTCNAAGGTATTCCGCGCAAAAAAAAAAAAAAAGATAAAAAATAATAAAAAAAAAAAAATATAAAATAAAAATACATCCGCTCGAAAACCGCGTTCATTCAGGGCTACGAAAGCGGAAGCCTGTTTTTCTCGATGCTTTTCTAACGCAATAATCCAATGTGTTAGCGTTGAGAGACAGCAACGGTAGTTACATCCTGAACGGACCCTTGGCTTACAGTCCAAGCGGCACTTATAAAGCGGCTGGCACGACATTAACATACCAGAGGGGTGACAGAAACCGCATGGAGTGTATCTTGGCGACCGGACCACTGAACGATTCTTTGCATTTAGAGGTACGCTCATAAAGATGTCTCTGATATCTCGCGCTCGTTCCAATTTATTGGATCGATTTCTTTCTTTCATTTTTCTTTTTTTTTTTTTTTTTTTTTTTTTTTTTTTTTAAACCCAA
>NIPQ01089837.1:0-52281 GCA_002806875.1 Lepidotrigona ventralis hoosana
TTCTATATTATGCTTCTAAATATTATTGTATCTTAGTACTGTCGAAGACACATGTGATACTAACTATGGCATTAAAAAGTTTACGTTATAAAATTTTATATATAAAACATGATATAAATATTATATTCACTTTTAAAGATTGTAATTTTTATGCATATTTTAAATTTATATTATATAATCTATTAAATAACAGAAATTTACGTTTAACTGTAGATAATTTGGATTCTCATGAACAATAATAAACAAACCTACATAATGTTAAATAACATATAATAATCTTATTATTAATTATATAAAATAATGTTTAGATGTAAAAAAATAAGAAAAAAATTTAACTGTAGATAATTTGGATTCTCATGAACAATAATAAACAAACCTACATAATGTTAAATAACATATAATAATCTTATTATTAATTATATAAAATAATGTTTAGATGTAAAAAAATAAGAAAAAAGGGAAAAGAGAACTGTTACATTTAAAGAATTGTTCTTTGTAAAATATATTTTTGTTTTAGTTTAATAAATATATATTATAAAATTTTTAATTGTAAGAAAAAGTATTTAATTATAAAAATAATGTAAGAATAAAATGTTGCCATAAAAAACTAGGTTTTAATTACATTGAAAAAAATATAAATCACAATTCTATAATTTTTTGGTATTTCCAAATTTTAAAATAAAATTATAATTGTAATTAAATAAACAAAATATTAAATATAATTTCTCTTGTGCTTTATTCATTTAATAAAAAAGAAATCTGAAATATTTTTCCAATATATCTTATAAAATTAAGTTATAATATATCTTATAAAATTAAGTTAAAATTATGTGGTAAAAATTTTAGAAAATTTGGTTAATTAGGATTAAATAAATTAATATTCTATATANAATTAGGATTAAATAAATTAATATTCTATATTTAATATTAAATAAATTAATATTCTATATAAATTAATATTCTATATAACAAATATATATTAATATTATAATACCACTGACTATAATATATACTGTGTATCTAGAGTAGGTTATGTTGTACCAACTTGTATACATATTAAAATCATTAGGCAGAAAAAAAACTTTAATAAGAAATGTACATTTGTAAAGTATTACAAAGATAATAAATATTATTATTATTATTAATTCAAATATTTATATATAAGCTATATGTAAGCTAATTTTAGAGACATACAATACATACGAAAAATTTTCAACTGCGAAAAATGTCTATCTTGTTCGAACGGTGCTTATCATCATTTACATTTAATATTCGATATATTCGTAACATAAATTATAGCGTGACAAATTATGCTTTACCAACAGATAGTGTAATGTATATCTTTAACAGAAATACAAAATTGCTGCAGAAAGAACGTGCTGCACAAGCAGCTGATGCAAAACTATATGATTACATCAAAGATGAAGTAGGCTACAGACTTGCAGATAGAATATTTGATATAAAAAGAAACTTCAAAAAAGCACTTGATTTAGGATGTGGTCGTGGTTATGTATCAAAACATATTTTAACAGAATGTGTGCAAGAATTAATTTTAGCTGACATGTCAACTAGCTTTGTCAATCAAGCAGAGGCTACTGAAGGAATTAAAATATTGCGGATAACAATGGATGAAGAAAATTTTTCAGTTGAACAAAATAGTTTAGATTTAGTAATAAGTTCATTAAGTCTACACTGGGTGAATGATTTACCAGGATGCTTCAAAAATATTAATAAAAGTTTAAAAAATGATGGAGTTTTCATAGGAACTTTGTTTGGAGGAGAAACATTATTTGAATTAAGGTAATTCAAAGGATAAGTTTAAATTAAATATATGATAAATACACAAGTGTGGATTTTCATTTTTTCAGAAGTTCCTTACAATTGGCAGAATTAGAAAGAGATGGTGGGATTTCAGCACATATCTCTCCATTTGCAGATGTTAGAGATATTGGCAGTTTATTGACAAGAGCTAATTTTACTATGTTAACTATCGATGTCGATGAAATTGTTATTGGATATCCAAATATGTTTGAATTAATGTGGGACTTGAAAGGTGATATTTAGAATTGTTATTTGTACTTCGCATAACTAAATAAATTTGTTAAATTGTTTATGTAATTTTACAGGAATGGCAGAGAATAATGCAATAAGAAATCGAAAATTACGTTTAAATAAAGACACTGTTCTTGCTGCTGCAGCAATATACAAAGAACTATATGGAAAAATGAAAGAAGATGGTACTACGTACATACCTGCTACATTTCAAGTAATTTATCTATTAGGTTGGAAGCCAGATCCATCGCAACCAAAACCTTTAGAAAGAGGTAGTGGAAAGATGTCACTTAAAGATTTATATAAATTAGACGAAATTATACAAGACACAAAAAATATTAAAATAGATGAAGACAAATAATTATTGTACATAATATATGAAACATATTTGTATTAAATGTAAAATTCAATATATTATATAAATCATCTTATAATTTATTAAAATAAGTTAATTAGTAATTCATCTTATTAACTAACGTCTTCATTCGTATTATATATTTTTCCTTATAGTTATGATTTATATTCATCAATTTTATCTTTATGGGCTACAGCACCTTTTTCTATAAGATCAGGAATTTCAACTGCTAACCAAGGTCCAAGCTGAAAATATAATAAATTTTTTAAATATATGTTACAATAATCTGGCTTAAAAATTTATTTACATAAACATAAACACGGGCTTACAGATAAAAAACAAAAACTTACTCCAAGTGCCATGGCATGTGCAATTCCAAATTTTGGTACATTACGTGCCCATAATGGTTTAAAATGATCAGTAAGACAAATCTTTCCACCTCGATACATTTTTGCTGTTTTACCATCTAGTTCCGGTAAAGAAATTTCAGGTGCTGTTGTAGGATATGTTACAGGTATCTGAATATATTAATTTTATCAGAAAATTAAAAAATAAACTTTGTGTATTTAAAAAAAAAAATATATATATATATATATACTTACATCAAACTCAATGTCAAATTCATATTTTAAAAAATTATGTATGTACCAACATTTACCAAACCATTTTGTACCTTCTTTATTTGATTCCAGACGAAACCAGTCATTGTCAGATTCTTTATTATTTTTTACATACTGAAAAATAAGTACAAAATTTTTTAAATCAAATCAAATATATTTAAATACGATTGCTTATTTAAGTATAGAATAGTTCTTCTATCAGGAAGTTGAAGCAACCATATGGCTGCTTCAAAATATTTAAAATAAAATTTACTTTAATCAAAGCTTGGTATTCTTCTTTTAATCTTTGAACCCATAATTCTTTGTCTCTAGGACCTGCTTTTGTTTGTAATAATGGAATATTACTTAATGTCTTCTTTGTTGATTCATCTACCATTGTAAATTATAATTATTATTACAAATACAATGATCTACGGTTTCTATGTTAATCCATAAACCATAAACGTATTTTAATTTAAGTTTTGTATCTCTATTGCATGTCGCATTGTAGAAAGTGCAATCGAGAGTAATCGATACCTCGAAAAATAATCCATATATATATATTTGAATTATTTAGTAACAAATAAACATATACGTCCGGCAAACTGAAAAAGTACATTTTTTCAAAGTAAACATTTCAGTTTCATTATATTCAGTTTCATTTATTAAAAACAAAAGTCGATGATTTTTTTTCTTGAGATATTATTTATAGACGATCAATAAAGGTTAGTTCACATTTGCAAAGTAGTGACATTAAAGCTTTTTGTGTTGTATGCATTTCAATTTGATATATTCTCCGACCACTTGAAAATATTCTGTGCAAAATTGTGACATGTTAGTCAGGCATCGAAAAGGCATATCAATTGAAAGAAAATAATATTAATACATCATGGCTGATTCATCTTATGAAAAAGGGCTTACAGAACTTTCAAAAATGAAGGTATTCCATATATATCTTGTTGATACGCGACTACACCCGGGAAGCTAACCTCAAAATTAGAAGAATTTTTTTTTGTGTAACATGAAACAATCTTTTATATATTAATTTCTGTTTAGCTTGTATAATTATATCAGATAATCTTTATTAATATTTGAAAGTTATATATTTTGTTTATTAAATATGAAAAATATTTATAGATCTGGAAAATTATAAAAAAGAATTATAACTATAGATGAATATTATTGAACAGGTTGCAGATTTAAAAATTGAATTGAAACAAAGAGGACTACCTACTACTGGTAACAAGAATGAATTGGTTGAAAGACTTCAATTAGCAATTCATGGTGGTATACACTTTTGAATAAATTTTGATATAACTATATTCTCTTTTGTAAATGTCACAGATTGATAAAACAATGTTTTTGTTGTTAGATTCTGCATTATCTTTGGATGAGACTGCGGAAGAAATTTTAGATGAAGATGCAGTTCTTGGTGTAAGTAAAAAAAGCAAATTTTATCTATTATTCACTCGTAATGTGGCATTAACAATGCAAGTGTAAGAAATGTATTCGCTTAAATAGGATGAAGAAATAGAAGAATTATCGAATAAACCTGATTCACAAGAAGGTAGTGAGAAAAGAAAATTGTCTACTGAAAGTAATGTAAGTGCAAAGAAAATAGTTCTAAATCGAAAGCCAGTAATTGAAGAAATTAAGAATGAGCAGACAGAAAAAATTGAGACTGATACAAAAACTATTGAGATTGTGCCACCAGAAAGAAAGATAATTAAATTATCAGAGCTTGGTATCAAAGAGGTAATATTTTCTTCTTTTTTATACTTAACTGAAATATAGAAATTAAATATAAAAGAATGATAAAATTTATCTTATTATAAATAGAGATTAGAAATGAGAGCTAAGAAATTTGGATTACCATTATCAGAAGCTGCAAAGAAAGAAGCTAGATCTGCAAGATTTAGTATTAATAATCAAAATAATAAGTCAGCTGCATCTGTAAAAACACCTGTGGTATATATATATATATATTTGTCTGATTATAAATATATGTTTTAATCTTTTTTGTAATATAATTCATTTTGTACATTTACAGCATACAACTTACGAAGTTCTAAAAAAACGAGCAGAAAGATTTGGTACATCTGTTTCTAGTTTAATGGAAAAGGTAATAAATAAAATTAATGAAAAATTTAAATTCTACTGTATTACTGCATTATTTAATAATTCTTTAATACTGTATTTTATTTCAGGCTGAATTAGAAGCTAAAATAGAAAAAAGAAAAGTGAGATTTGGTGAAGTAAAGCCTACAAATAAGAAAGTATTTTATAATAAAGTTAAAATTGTTAAATGATATTCAGTGTTATATACCAAACAACAACTTAGATTGCAAACTTTAAATTAAATTTTCTTACTTCTAATATGACTATTGTATACAAAATAAAAAATCACTGTATTTGTTATAAAATGTATGACAAGTTTAAAAGATTTTTTTCGTATGATATTTTATTCTTTTTTTTAAATAACTGTACGAAAATTACACACACATACTTTATACTTGTATTTCTATTTAATTAAAATGATTATGAAAAGAACATAAAATGTATATAAGTGTGTGTATGCGCGCGCGCGCACACACAGGCAGAGGTGTGTGTGTGTGTGTAATCATGAATGGTGTGTGTGTGTGTATTTAAGAGCATGGTATACAATAGAAAGATTATGCAATGTTGCAATATTATTGTTTTCATTTTAAATGAAAAAATTAATATTACGATATATTAAAATTAACACGTATCTTCTATCATTTTGATTTTTATATCAAAATAAATAATTGACTTGCAATATGTGTATATTTATAATATTAAAATTTCATAGTATAGGATAACATGATTGAAAACAAACAAATAAATTTTTCTTTCCTAAACAAACATTCAACGCACAGAAAAAAAAAGAGAAAAAGCATTCTATGATATTCAATATATTGAATTTTATTACAAAATGTATTTAGGCTACAACATGTAATATAATAATTGCGTTTGGTCTAGACCCTTACGAAAAAGAAAAGCTAAACTGCACCACATTTGTCTCGATAAGACACTTCGTCCGTTTACGTTTCAAGGAAACATTTATAAATGCGAAAAGATTTGGTACATGTATGAAAATGAAGTACCTCTTTTTAAGTTGTATGAACCATGTTTGATACGCCAGTTTTGAGATCAAATTATTGTGTTATCATAAATATATCTTGTATGATGTATACGAATGAGCTATACGAATTTCTCTAAATATACACATGCCATGCCTAAAAGCAATACAAATATATACGAGTATAATATATATATATATATTTTTTGAAAAAATTTATTTCATTTTCGTTCAGAATCCAAAATCGGATAAAAAACGAGTCTTCGGACATATCGAAAAGATTCAATTTTTTTTTTTCTTCGATATAAATATGCACGATCATTTTGTTATCGACGATTAAATTTCCATTTCCCGAAATATAATCATAAATTGCATGTGATAATATTTTACAATACGATGAATGCTTTACATGGTTCTAATAAACATTCGAGCATTTGTAAAAAAAACTTACGTTAGAAATTCGCATTTTCCTTGAAGCGTACCGTAAGAACGAATGGTCCGAAGACATATGTTACATTTAAAGAAGACAATAGATTGTACATTAAACAATATACAACTGAAATATATCATAGATGTAAAAATAATAAAATTATCGGTAGTAAACTCTCTATTACATTATACGGCGTGTTGTAATGTGTGTATATAATCGTTCAAATTCGGTTGTTAAACATTCGAAGTAAAGGAAACTATCCCAAGCAGCTAATCCTAAGATAATGTATTTCCTTTTTTTTTTTTTTATTTATATAACTTCTATTTGTATTAGGTATGCATGTACTTGTGATAACTAAACAGATACATGATTTTTTTTGCGACGCAAAGACACTATCAGCTTTGCGAATTTATCAAAGAGCAGGAGGCTGTCATGTAAAATGAAAAATAAATGTTAAAAGAACATTTTTTATCTTGATTTTGTCACCCCTTTGTATCTGTTCAGTGAATCACTTAATCCAATTAATTTTCTTTCTATTCACTGATTGAATAAATATTCTTTGAACATTTATCCAAAAAGTGGATTCAACGAATAGATTTTTCAAAGTTGCGCTATAGGCACAAGCAACTTTGAATTTGGGTCTAGTTCACGATTTTTAATAAAACGTTCGTATGTTAATTAATTCTTTATGTATTATTATTATTATTATTATTATTATTGTGTGTGTGCTGTGTGTGTGTATATATATATTTGTTTATGTATATATATATATATATTTCTTCTTTTTTTAAAAGCTTGAAAATTATCTTAAAAAGATTTTCTAAAAAAAGAATTTACATAGAAAAAATAAGAAACAAAAAAAAGAACATTTTAATCATTTGCCAACATTGTTGCACATATCGAAAAAAGAGAAGAAAGTCATATATATTCACACACATGTAGCTACACGTAAACGTATTTATATGTACTTGTAATTGCACGCCATGATAGAATAAAAAATTTTTTCCTTTAAACTATTTCTTCAGATTATCTACACACGCCTAACGTCAATTTCATTAAATTTCTTTTTTTTCACTTTCTTAGAATTGGACTTAGCAGCCTCCTGTTCTCTAATACCACTATATCCAAATGTTTTATTCTTTTATTATAATTATCAAGTAAAATTTGTAAAATACAATATACATACTACCTGTCATAAATTCTTAATTTTTTTTTATAAATAATTATAGTAGTAGTCTTCACACCATTTGTTAATTTATTATAATCGGATGCCGTTTCTTTCGTTTTAATTTAAATATTACATTTGTGCCCTTTGCACTAATTCATTTTATAGTGTTCTGCGTGACTGTGTATATATAATACATATAATATAATATAATCTAAAGGACTTATTGTATTTACATATATACATATAACAACGGCGCATAGTCTGAATTTGTTAATTTTTCTCCTGATTACTACTAAGATCGACTTTTTCAACAGCAAATGTTTATCTGGGAAAGGACATCTACACACCTACAATGGATTCAAAAGTAACTGTGCACAAATTTCCTGTGTAAATACTATGAATGAATGTTTAGTTAAAATTCTGGTCAGATCTTTTGTATAATCCTTTTTCTAGCAATACGCAACTTACGTTGTTACTTAGCGGCTGGTCTCGTTTGCTTTATATATAAATTTAATCAAACTTGAACTAATTACAAAAAGCTTACAACTTTTAGGAAATAGGCTTCATTGTTAGTGATTAATATAATATTTTTTTTCTTATTTTCGCTTGGCCAACCTCGGATTTGGTTTTGGCGGCTTTCCTTTTCTTTATTTCGAAAGTACGGTTTTGAACAACTGTTTGCTTAAGAGGTCAAAGAGGAAGACAATTCTAAATTCTACTTTTCTCTTACTTTTTAAAACAGTACAATATGCATATAAAATAAGGTAGTTAGAACATACATCATCATATGTTATGCAAATACTCTTTCTTTCATCGTTATTTCAAACATTCCAATGCCCCGACACATATATGTATAATATACATAAAGTAGATACAGATGTATATCTACTTTTTTTTTTTATTTACGATTACGTTACATCTTGCTAACTCCTTTTATGTTTCTCTTGTATTTGCCCTCTCGAGCAAAAGTTGTGATCGTTAAAATATCACTATCGAATGCATCCTACATAAAGTTTCAGGGTTGGCCAAGATCTCACTCATGCTACGAATCAAGATCATCTTCTCTCTGACTACTGAAGTATGATACTAAACCGCCAAATTCTCCAGTACCTTCTTCATCGTATTGTTTATTTCCAGCATTAGCATCATTTGCATGCGTTTGCTGTTGAGGTGGAGGCTGAGGGGGAGGTGGGGCTTGAATGGGTGGTTGATTATCTGCAGAGGAGGAAAAATGATCCGCAGGATACGGAGATCCTTGATATGCGGCTGCATCATCTGCTGTGGACATCGGCGGTGGAGGTGGATAGGCACCATAGTGATAATTAGGAGGTGGAGGATGATATGGTGAAAAATTACCAGGTGGTCGATTAGGAGGTGGTGATGGTTGTTGCATATTATGATTTACCGGTGAAGCATTGGTGAAAGGCGGCATTTGATGTCTGGTACCCATGGGATTATCTGTAAACCTGGACATGGAAGGTGCTCCTCTGACATAAGGAGGAGGTGGGGGAGGTGTAGGACCACCTTTTGCCAGAGGACTTCCAGCAGCTGGTGGAATCATTGCAGGTCCAGGACCAAGTGGAGAACTACGATCTCGATTGTTAATCGATATTGGTCCACCACCTGACGGAGAAGGATCCATTGGATGATGCGGGGTGTGATACATCTGTGGACCAGGTACCCTCATTCTCATTGATGAAGATCCTGATCTTACAGCAGCAAAATGAGGTGGTATAGAGGATTGTCCCGGTTGTCTGTATGGAGACGGTATTCTTCCGCGTGGTTGCATTTCGTAACCTGTTCTAGGTCCGCCCATTATTTGACTCCCAGCGTTTGGTCCACCAAAATATTTATGTCCCATTGCTGCAGCTGCAGCGGAGAACGATTGTGGACTACTCGACACAGGTTGAGACTGAAGCATCCTGGTGATAACGGAAGACTGTTGATTAGGCGGCAATGATGGATAAACAGTTTGTGAAGTCGGAGTTTGCGAGGAAGGTGGTCCTTGTGTTGTAACAACGCCAGCAGGTGGAGTGGACGGAGCCGAACCGGAGGTACTACTGCCTGGTGTAGGAAGTACATTCGGGATTTCGTTAGGTTTTATCTCCGAATTGGAATCAGTACCCATTCCAATTAAATTAGCTTCAGCAGCAGCTTTTGCTGCTGCTTCAGCAGCTCTAGCCGCTTCCAGCGCAAGAGTCTTTTTACCCTTACCACGTCCTCTTCTCTTAGGTTTCATAGGTGATCCATCAGGATTAAAAAGTTGTCCATCTGGTCCTGTCATCATAGGAATGTGTCCTTCACCTGTTCTCTCTGCATCAGGCGTCATAATCGCTGACATATTGGTTGTAATATTAGATGGTATAGTAGTTATCAAATTTTGTGGCACGCTAGCAGCCAAAGTAGTAATACTCAAATTTGGCGCTCCATCCCTGCGCATCTGTTCTGCAAGAATTTCAGCTTTACTCCGACGGCCTCTTTTCTTTTTCTTTGGTACATCTCCGTCAGTTCCTTCTGGCGCGTTAGGATCTCGTTGTCTTTCAGCCGCCAATATCTCTAGTGCTTTTAATCGTGCCTTTTCTAATTTTTTTGCTTCTCGTTCTTCTTTCTTTTTCTTTTTTGTTATTTCAATAGCTGCAAGTTCCAATTGTCGTCTGCCATATTCTTCGTCCTCCATCATCATTTGTTCTAATTGTTCATCATCTAAATCAGCTAGTTCACTAGGCCCAAGTACTGTTAAGGAACCCTCCGGGACATCTCCAGTAAAAGAACTTGCTACTGACATAGCTGTACTAGTTAAACCTACATTCTCTGAAAGATTGTCATCGAGTTTCGTATCTATCTCTCCTATAGGATTATCTATGACATTCGCGATGATATCTTTTTCGCCGTCTTGATCATCTCTCCTTTGAATAACAGAACTAAACAAAAAATTTTGTTTACGTGATTTGTTTTTACTTCCAGGTTTTGGACCAGGCTTTTTTCTTTGCTTAGGTGTTCCATCATTCAACATTTTCCGCTTACCACCAGGACTCTTACTTTTCCTAGGTTTTCTAGTTTTTGGCGATTTATTTTTAAATTTATGACCATCTTTTTTTGGATTATAAATATCACCTATAAGGTGATATTATATATTAATTCATAATATTTCTATGTTCATTTTTAATATTAATATGCTTTTTTTTTCAAATTACCTGAATCTGAATCTTTTTCGGCATCTTCATTTAAATCTTCACCTTCATTTACGACAAATTCATCCTCACTTTCTCCCGTTTTTCTTAATGCCTTTTTTAACTCCTATAATGTTATACGAAAGATTTTTTAGTTCCAAATCTTTCTATACTATATTGATGTATATTTACCTCTTCGCTATCCGATGCCATTTCTTCTTGATAATTAATCTTTTTACCGCGTGTTCGCCTACTTAATATTTCTTCTTCTTCTGGTTTGTTTTCATCTGGAAGACCGCCGTATATAATCTGGAAATATAATTAAGTTAAAATTAAACTTAAAGATAATACATCTTAAAGATAATATAAAGTTAATATAAAGGATAATATAAAGTTAACATACTTTTCTTCGAATTGTTGGCGTTTTCTTCGTTTTCATTGCATTATCCTGTAATAAGTTATAGGATAAATTATAGGATAAACAAATAATAAATATTAAACAAGGAAAAGAAAGAGAAAGAACAAACATAAGTACAACTATTTCAAATAAATGATATCTATAAATTTACCTTTTTCTTCTTTTGTTGCGTTATTTCTTCTAATGGTAGAGTGGCAGATATATCAGACATTTCCGGGTTTATTTCTGGTAATTTTATATTTTTTATCTGATTAATATGTTTGTCTTCGTTGTTTTCATTTACATTATCAAGTTTAACATCTAATACATCAGACATTATGGTTTCGTTGTTTTCTAATTGCGGTTGCATTTGACACGTCATTTCAATTTTTGGTTCATCATTTGACTCCTCGTTTTCGCTTTGATTATCAGATTCAATTATACGTTTTCTCTTTTTCTTCCTCCTGTTCTTTGTCTTCGGTAATGTTTTATATCTAGATGTTGATATGGTTCTACTTCTAAAACAAAATTTAAAAATAATAGCATTAAAGAATGATATAATAATAAATCAACCGCGTAATAATAATGTCCTTACTTTTTTTTCCTCTGTCGCCATGAGTTATCGCTATCTTCGTTATCTGAATCCCATGTAGATCGAGATTTTTTTCTTTTTGGTCTATCACTTTCTTCACTGTCGTCGTTTACTACGAAAGACGACATTAAAACTTATTAATATTTTTCTTATCTCACGTAGTATTCGACTGGCTTTCTTATACTTACTGAAATCTTCATCATAACGCGTTGTTCTGGCTCTAGTGCTTCGTCGTACGGATCGCGAATCTCCTTTTTTATTACGTCGTTTTACATCAGCAAAAGTGCTTTCATCAGAAGATGTTATATGATCGTCAAAATCTTCCTCCTCTTCAGAACTTGAACCTTTGAAGTCTTCATCACTTTCAGGATCATCTTCACTGCTTATGTCAAGACTATTCAGTCTACGGTGTTTCTTACGTGATAAGAATTTCTTTGCTACACCTTTATGTCGTTGTTCTTCCTCATCAATATCATCCTCACATTCCATCTTGTACTCTTCATCACTTTCTTTTTCTGATTTTTTATCAATGTCGTCTTTACTTTCCGGAATTTCTTCGATATTTAGTATCTCATTTTTAAAATGTAACTGAAAACAAATTTTTTTTCAAAAATTTGATGTAAAAATAAAGCTAAATATAAATAATAATAGTTTTACCTGCGCTTCTTCTTTTTCCGCATTAACTATAGTTGCAATATCTTTCCCTCTTCCTTGATTTCCAGCTCCTTGAACTGCTTCTACTTCATCTTGGATAGCAGCATTGATCATAGCATCATAATCATTAAATTTATATTTATTAGCGCTTCGTCTTTCACGTAATTGGTATACAGGTTCACTTTCTTCACTGCTAGATGTTTCTGTACTTGTTGAAGATGAAGCAGATGAAGATTCTACAAAAAAATATAAAATATTAATTTAAACAAGAAAATGCATAGTGAAGAGATAAAAAAATTACCATTATCAGATTCTTGGCTAGATGCCTTTGATCCTTTCTGATGACGTTGTGATTCATTTTTGTGAAGGACGTTATCCAGACTTATACCGACAAATGCTAGTCTCTTCTTTCTTAAAACTTCATTTTCATGTCTTTTCGTCAATTGATCATACATTTTCAAGCTTTCTCTTAATTTAGTCACCAGCAAGTTCTAAAGTATTAAGTATTTATGATAAAAAATTTTTAAATAAATAGCTTCAATAAGTATGTTAAAATTAAAAATTTACATGTTGACATGGAGGGCAGAACCAATCACCCTCTGGTATTAGCATGAGTGCAGGTCTAAGGCAAGAACAGTGCCATCCTTTGTCACAAGAATCGCATAAAAGTATCCATTCCGGATGGTCTGCTTTACCACATTTTTGACAGGCATACTCATCATCTGCTTCTTCAACATCACTCTGAGCTACAATCAAATAATATTGATACATTCAATTACTTTAATTTTAGTAAAATCTATTAAATTTTTTAAATAATCATAATACCTTTCTGTGCAGTTCTTGCTCTTCTTAATGGTTCAGATTCTTGATCTTTTTCAAGATCGCTTTCAGGTGAAAATTCATGATCACTTTTGAAAAGCAAAGATCCTTCACTCTCTATTTCTTCTTCTTCATCTTCTTCCTCTTCATTCTCATTTTCATCATCACTACTAGAACCTGAAGAACTTTGCCATGGATTTGCTTCGTTAAATTTAGCCAACATTTTCTTCTTTTTCCTTTTTCTACGTTTCTTTTTTGATTTCTTTTCTTTCTCTGTTTCTTTTATCACGATCTCCTCTTCACTTTCAGGCTAAAAAATTGTAATAATCATATAATATATTAACATTAATTGAGAAACGTAAAATAGAAATATACCTTTGGTTTCTTTCGCTTCTTTTTTTCCATAGAATCTTTCTTTTCTTTTCTTTCATTTGAAGTCTCTTCCTCTATCCTTCGTCTATCTGCTTCTTCTTTAATTTTTAATTGTGCTATTCTTCTAGACTGTCTTACAGGTGTTTCATCTTGGATTAATCCTGTCTGTGTTTCAGGAACAATATCTCTACCTACTTCTAGGCCCAAAACCATTTTTCCTATGAACAATATTTTTCTACGTAGTAAATTGTATATTGTTTTTAAACTGTATAAACATATAAAAACATATAATGAATATAAATTTACTTTTCTTTCGTTTCTTCTGTGAAATTGGTGTCATCATATTTAAAGAGTCGTTATTGCTTGGCGTTCCATCAAGATGAATTTCAGGCGATATCTCAGAAGGTTGAATATTTTGAAATTCTGAATGTTTTGATCGAGCAGAACGTCCGCTTCCTCTATAACCGCGCCTTCGTCTTCCTCTAGGACGTCCTCTTGCTTTTCTTCCAATTGTAACCGAATGAGTAGTATTTTGGTCATCACTGGCATCTTTAACTTCTTGATCTTCTGACCTTTCAGCACTACATTTCACAGCCTCATCTTCTGAACTTATTGTTACAACACGACTACTTTCCTCTAGAGATTTTCGCAATTCTTCATCAGGTATACGTTTCGCACGTAATTTTATTCTTTTACTTTCTATTATTTCTTCATCATTTTGTTTTGCAACTGTATCTTCAGAATTTGATTCATGGAAACTATGACGTCGTTTACGGGATATTTTTGGTGATTCAATGGAATCCAATTTCCATCCATCGTAAACAAGTTCAGATACGGGTTTAACTCGTAAACCTATTTTTGGAGCAGAGATGTCACTTTGCTCGGTATCACCTAATTTTTTAAACGTATCATCATCAGTACACGCTAAAGGATCCATTTCTTCGGAAACTGTACTGAATAAATTTTCGTTGTCTACTTCCATAGAATCGTCAGATACTAAGGAGACTGCTTTCACTTCGATACTTTGAATTTCTGAGCTCTCTTTCTTCTCATCATTTTCATCGTTGTCTTTTTGTACATCATTCAACACATTATCCGCCGTATCAGCCATTGTTATTGTACTAGATTTATGTTTTGTTAAATGTTCCGTGATACTATCAGATACCACATCTTCACATATTTTGGTTTCATCAATTTCATTATTTTGTTTAAAATTATCCACATTTTGATCCGATTCTATTTTAGAATTTGTCAAGTCTTCTAATATTTGTTCATTAGATTCTGCACATAGAATTTTAGATTTTAATGGAGGAACATGTTGAATATCAGAAACGTCGCTCAATCTTTTACTAGCTTCCTTCTTAAAATCATTTATGATTGTTGATTCTGATGCAGTTTCTTGTGTATTAAAAATTGCTGATTTATTATTTGGACTAGAGACAGTATTTTCAGGAAGACATTCCATAGTTTTATTTGTAATATGAAATGATTCATTGTGCTTCCCCTGATTATCTGTAATACTCAAATTTTCTGATTTTTCGGATATAAAATTTGCAAGCTGTAAGTTATCCATAGATTTGAAATCTTCTGATACAGTTGAAATGTTATTTTTATATATTTCTGATTTATGTACACCTGAGGATGTATTGTCAAATTTGTCAAGTGGCAAAATATTTTGTACAGAATGAATAATTGTATCATTTTCACGTAAATCTTTATTGAGATCTCCTTCATTATGTAAATGTATATCAAATTTATTTCCTTTATTACTGAATTCTGAAAATTCTGTTAATTTATTGTATGGTTCTATGATTGGAAATTCTTCTGTAACATGTTCAACTTCTTTATTTTTAATAAATTGGATCTCATTATCAAAACTTGTTATTAATTTTTCTTCCATAGGTTTTATAGGTTGTTCCTTTAAATTTTCATATATTTCTTTCTTAATATCATTAAAATCAATACTGTCATTTGTTTGTTTTTGAACTCTAATTATGTTTACAGAATTTACTGTTTGAGAATCATTTTTTTCTTCAAAAACTGTATTCATGATCTTTTCTGGAAGTTGAACTAAACCATTATTTTCTGTTTCACTTGCTTCATCTATTAAATTATTTGTTTTAGTTTGTGTTAAATTTACATTTTCTTTATTCACTGATTCAGTTTCAGAAAAAATTGGTGATATCTCTGTTTTTAATTCCATAGTGCTACTTTCTTCCGAAATATTAATATCTTTTTTCTCATGTATAATTGATTTTTCATTTAAATCAAATTGATTAATGACACAATTATATTCTTTTTCAATTATTTCTTTGTTACTTATCATTTCCTTTTTATGTTCTACTTCTTCGTCTTCCATCTTTTGAATAATACTATTTTCTGACATCGAGTCTCTTTGTTTCTTATCAGTAACTGTAATCTGTATTTCTTCAGGCAATGTTTCATCCTTTGTAATTAATTTTTCAACTGTTTGTTTTACTTTTGATTCATTACTAATCATTGTTTCTTTTAAATCTGTAAGCAAATTATTTTTATTTTCAACTGATCCTCTTTGAAAGGTCTCAAAAACATCATTACTATCATCATTGGAATCACTACTCTCATAATTTGCAACTAAAGACTGTTTCACTTTGTTTGTTTCTTGTAGATTTACAGGATTTGTATCTATTTGATTTAGTTTTGGTTCCTCTGACTTTGATTTTTGGATAATGTATTCTTGCTGAGTATTACTTGCATTTTCTACAGTATTATTTCCAGAAATTAACTCTTCATTTTTTATATTATTTTCTTCAACTTGGGTCTTTTCACTTTTTTCATCCTGTTCAATCATCTTTTCATTTTCTGAAATTATAGATTCCATAATGCCATCAGATTTTTGCTGAATATCTTCTATATTATTGATGTTTTCTATTTTTTTTCTTTCAATAACAGCACCACATTTATCTGTTTCATCAGAAGATGAACATAATTCCAATGAAATATCACATATAACTTCATTAGATGACAAATTTTCATCAGAACATTTTTTTTCTTCATTTAGTTTAGGAGATTTTTCAGGTTTTGATAATTCATCACCAATAATCATATTTTTATTTGAACCTTGATCAATGCAGGAACTTTGGTCTTTTAATGTTGCAGTTATATTAGATACATTCGTTTCTTCTTCAGCTTCAACTGCATCAGATTTGGATGGTTTAAAATTATTTGTGTCAGGTACTGTCTCTGGTAATACATTGTAAATAGAAAATTCATCTTTAAAGGACAATTTTTCAGAATCTGAATGCACTTTAACACTTTCACACACAGAAGTGTCTTGAATGCAATTATCATCTGAGCTACTTATTGTAGGAACTAACGCATCTTTGTTACATTGTTCGATTGATTCTGAACTAGTAACAGTGGAATTATCTGTGAAATCTAATTCAGTATTAATATCAGGCACAGAATTTTTGATAAATGCACCAACTGAAATTTCATTTTGTTGTGAAATTTCTCTTTGCTTACTATCTTTAGTGCAATTATGTGCCAAATGTGTATCAGAATCAGTTAAACTTTCCATATTTTTATTATCAGGATTTATTAATTGTTTTTCTTGGCTACTATGAAATTCTGGGATATTATCATTTTTATCATTTTGTTTAGAATTTTCAACAGACAAATTACATTCTTTCTCAGAAACACAGTCCATTTCTTTTTCTGCTGAACTATCTACTTCTCGATAAGCAGAAAAGTCTTTTCTACTTGTACAACCTAATTCTGAATTTTGAGCAAAAGATGAATATGAATTATTAATACATGTTGGATCCATTTCTGATTCAATTTTTTTAAATGTCAATGTATCAGATGATTTATAATTATCTTCATCTTTAGAAAAAAGAATTGATGTTTCCACATTTTTATTGGTATTATTTTGTAAATCTGATATTTTAGTCTGACTTTCCAGTTGTTCTAATGTATTATTTTCTTTTAATATTTCAAATTGCATAGATTCAATATTTGAATCAAATTGCACTGTAGATGGTGTTACAATTGCATTATCAGGCTTTATACTTATATCTTCCTTATTTATATCATTCGTACTATGAGGATGTGAAATTATGTCTGATATTTCTGATTCTTCAGATTTCATGTACTCGGTTTTTGTATTTTCACTACTAGAGATAGAATCTTGTACTACAGATTTAAAATTTTCTTCTTTTGATTCAGAATTAGACAAATCTATTTCTTTTTTTTGCACTGCACAATGTTCTTCATCTACAGAATATTTTGAAGGAACTGTTTGTTCCCATATATTAGTTGATCCTTCAACCTTCTCTATTTTATTCTTATTATCATCTTCACAAAGTGTACTATTACTTGTGGGTGCATACGAATTTATTTTTAACGAATTATTATTAATTTGCATTACATCAAAATTAGCTGATGTATAAGAAGTAATTACATCCTCTGCTGGTTTGGAAGAAGAAACACATCCATATTGCAGTGTATCAGATTTAGATTCTATAGTTGTTGAAACTGTATGATCAGATGACGATTCAAATATTTCTGTTCTAGAAGTATACGAAATACAATTAGGACCGAAAAAAAATCTTGGTGGTGATGCGACTGCTGGTTTACATTCATTATCTACTTTTTCTGAAATATTTGTTTCATGCAAAGTTACGCTGTCGAAATCATTTTCAGCAGTATTTTTATTACTAATTGACTGAGATGTGGATGTAGTTTCTGAATAAAATTCAAGTGTTTCTGATGTATCTGCTTGACACGAAGAAATAGACGAATCACACTGCACAGAATCTTGAGAAACAGGGCTCAGTTTTTGCCTCAGGGAATTTCCTTCTGTAGTATCCTGTAAATTTTCTGTTTCTACATTCTTTTTTTGTGAAGTTGAATTTTCAGTAATTACAGAATTTTCATCTAACAAATTTTTAACATCTCGATTTTTACTAGAGGAATCTTCGCATTCAATTTTATTTTTCTTCTGTGATATGTCTTCTTCGTTTGATATGATACTGCTGTCACATTCTGGTTTTTCTTCTGGTTTTCCAACATCCCATCTCGATATCCTTTTTACAGAACTGTTGGTATTTTTTGGTATTATTTGAATGCCCAATGATGGTTTGAACTTTGACCTTTCTTGTGTTGAACCTATAGTTTGACAATTACTTTTTATGTTAATGCTCGATTGTGGATAATTTCTATTTAATTTTATGGCATTTTTACTTGTTACTAACGATCCAGTAGACACTTCGTTTATAAGGCTATCATCGCTTAAATTTTTACTCGGCAGCAGAGAAGAAGTAGCAGAATCAGCTTCAGTTTTTGATTCGTTGCTTTCTTTATTGTCAGTTGTTGCTTCTTCACCAGGATTACCTGTTTGACAGTCCTCACCAGATCCTTCTCCATAAAAAAAAATTATAGGTTCCTCTACAGCTTCTCCAAGCCCAGGATTAACTGCGTCACAATCACTACCGGACCCTTCACCTTGAATCATTATCATTGGTTCCTCAATAGCCTCGCCAACCTCGTCTCTCCAATTACTATTCATTATTGATCTCTTATCCATGGAACCTCTAATTGGTATTACATCCGCTCTTATTCTCTTCAATATGTCTTGTTGTATATCATCTCCTTCTAATGGACGTTTCACTGGTGTCGGATTCATTCTTAGAGCCGTAATTTTACTCGGATCTGGCAATATCGTATAATTTGGTAATCTGTGATCGTCTTTAGTAGATATTCTCGTAGCATTATGAAATGGAGCAGAAGACATATCATAACCAGGAAATGACATTTGCCTTTTACTTAAATCTGCTACTATAGCATGATTACGCATCATCATCCGAGCATCGTACGGTAAATTTGTAACTTCTGGTTTATTTAACTTTTTCGTACTAAGATCCATTTCTCTATGTTGAAAATCTTGTGTTCTGTACCCGGGAGATGGTAAATCCATGGTTTTATTAAATTTTCGACTAGATAAATCGATTCCAGAAAAATCCATTGGTCTGTTCTGCTCATTCGCGCTCTCCCATCCTCTGGGCGACGTAGACAAATCCATACCTCTATGTTCTCGAAGCGGATTCATTTTGTCTATTTGACTTCTTGCACAAAAATCTTGTGGTGTTCTATCATCATCTCCATTTATTGCGTTTCCCACAATACTTCCTGATCGCGCTAAGTTTTCTGCGATTTTCTCTAATGATTTTGCTCCACTTGGTTTTTCAAGTTTCTCAGATTGCATTCTCACAAGATTAGCAGCCAATTGATCTATTGGCTTTACAGACAATTTACTATGACTTGTTGGTATGTCAGTAGGTGTAAAGGGGAAATTATTTTTATTAGATAACTTGTCTAGTGGTTTCATGATTTGATCTGCTGAATCTTCATATTTCTTTGTTATATTTAATGTATGTGCTATTCCAGTAATGACCTTTTCTTCGTGTACTTGTTTCATTTCAGAAACATTTACTAATTTAAGAGGAGATGTAATAACAGGTGTTTCAATTGATTTAAGAGGCATTGATTCCTCAGAACCAATTCTTGAATTACTCACTGTTGCATGCTCTTCACATTTGTATGTTTCTGTAGGTTTGGTATCATTAGATATAACAGTAGTCGAATTCTGAGTAATGTTTAATCCTTTCTCCTGAGATGAAACTGTTTCTTTCTCAGATAATACATCAATCTTACCATTTAAAATTTTGAGAGGACTTGGTGACAATAATGACGATGTTTCAGTAGAATTTGGTTCTACTACTTCATTTTGTATCGTCTGCTGGGAATCATCTTCTTCAGTATTTTGTTTAGAACTTTCATCATTTGTCATTTCATCTTCACCATCCATATCTTCCTCAATATTATCACCCTCGTTAATATCATCTTCTTGTTCTCGATCATCCTCAAAATCTTCACCTCCACTCTTATCTAATTCTTTTTCATCAGATCCCTCATTGTGAATGCCATTCTCCTGCACATCCTCCAAACTTGGTGATGTAGATATTTGTCCCGTATCAATAATAGGTTTCTCAGAAATTTCTAAACTATTGCTGTCTTCATTAATTGGAATAGCTCCAATCTCTCCATTTGATAAGGTATTTATAAGATTAACTACACCTTCTCGATCCCTAAACATATTTAATGAATTTACAATCAATCAATAAAATTAAAAATATTCACATTCATATTAAACACATACTTAGCTACAAGTTCCCAATTTTCTTCATCTATATCTTCTCTATAAACTCTTATATTGCACTCTTCGTCAAGCTGACACCAATAAGCTAAACCAGATTTGTCTCTTCCTAAAGGCTCTACCCGTAATTCCTTAGCTGCTAATTTATTTACTTCATTTTTAAACTTTTGATTTTGATCAAATTGTGTTTCTAAAAGAATCTGCAATGAAAATAGTTTTTGTAAAACATATACATAAACAAAATATAAACATAGTTTAGTTAATAAATATAAACATCAATGTTTTTCTTTTCAAAGAGACGTAACTGGCACATTTTACAGTATAATATATAATAAAATAACTATGTTTATACTTTAAGTAGTCGTAGTTTAACTGCAATACGGGCTTTCTTATAACCAAAACGTTCAAGTTCCCATCCATCTTGATTAGAGTACGTGTGGCAGAATTTAACCAGTGCACGTTCCCATTTTTCTGGTGATACTGTTTTACGTGTTTTTCGTAATAATTTGATGTGGAGATCAATCAACTGTTGTGGTACTAGAAAGAAACGTGGTTGTAAGTAGAAACGAAATACGTATAAATATACGTTTAAATATTTTGATAGAAATAAATTTAGAGTTAATAAAGTGAGCTTTATCAAAAACACGTCAAAAACTACAAAGATTTTGCATAATGAGTCAAAAGTTTTTATTTAGACGTGCATAATCAGTAAAGGAACTAACTAAACTTTCAAAATATTAATATCATTGAAACGATTATTTATTACAAATCACTAATTTGACGCGCGATTCATAACTCTCGTAAATCACGTGTAACCGAAGTTGACAACAAGGGAGGTGGCAGCACATGAGAAAATAACAACAGTGGATAGTAAATTGAACTAAGCTGTCAATAATAGTACTATTTCAATGAAACAATGAGTTTGATACGAATAATTATCAACTAACTGCTAATTGGTTACTAGATTTTCTTACTGGTAACCGTTACCATGAAAAGTAAATAAGTAAAATGACGAAGATCCGTAAGAATGATATGTAGAATTCCGCTGAAAAATGGGGATGAAAACAACTATAAATCTGATTACCCTGTATTTGTTCCGGAATAAGATAATGATTACTCGAGAATAACATGAGAATTGTAAAAAAAAAAAAAAAAAAAAAAAAAATTAAAAAAAAAAAAAAAAAAAAAAAGAAAAAAAACGCCAAANTTCTGGCCTCGCGGGGGCGGGTCAATCATTTTCTCTCTCTCTTTTCTACACATACACACACGTAAGCATGCAGGTGTTACTCACCCTCTTGCGTGTTTTCAAGCATCTCTTGAAGGCGTGCAATATCAGGGTAAACGATGCCACAGGACTTGCCGAAGCACTCGAGAAACGAACAAATCACCGCGAAATTTGGGTCACTCGCGCAAGAGGCTTCGTTATCGGACGCCATTTTTCCGCCGCTTCTCTCTGGGCCCGTCGCCGCTAGGCGATATACTACGCTAGCCGACTTAACAACTCGTATCGCATTTTCGTCAAATTACTTTCTCAGATCGTCACTGCTTCTTCTCACAGCTTGTTCGTGAATAAAAAGCGCCGTTTGGCGCTGTTGTAAAATGGGGAAAAATGACAGTAAACGTTTTGAGAACGTTCGAACACACACTGCCTTCCCGCTTCGTTGCCTTTCGTTACCTTGATGTTCTCTACCTGCTCTACTCACACCCGCATCGAAACCACAAACGGACGGACACACGCGTCCAACAAAGACGAATGAAAAGGATGAAGAAGACAGAGAAAAGAGAAACGAGAGAGGGGAAAAAAAGAAGCATGCACGTACGTGTGTTATTGTTCTAAACTTCCTTCACTCTATTTTCGTATATTATCGTTCGGGCATTAAAGAAAACGAAACTTTCTTCTTCTTCTTCTTCTTCTTCTTCTTCTTCTTCTTCTTCGTTCACTTTATATTTTTCCACATATCACGATGCTCACTACAAACACACCTATACAACATACAGGCGAAGATCGTTGCGCCTCTCGAGAGATATACAAGATGTGTAATGTGTAATGTGCGTTGCGTGTGTGTACATGTGTGCACGCGCGCGCGCGCGCGCGCACCTTCGGGCGCAATAATAACGATGCACGTAATCGTAAGGGTATCGCCTTTCTCGGACACGTTATTCGTGCCTCGCTGTTCTATCAGCAAGAATCGTTAATATCGAGTCACAGGGTATATGGATAATGCAGAGATAATAACCACCACAACGACAATGAAAACAGCCGCCTTCTTTGCACCGCGGCGCACTGGACATCGCCTTCGGGTCCGGGCTACGAAACATTTGGAGGGTTCTCAACCTGACGTATGGTACTACGGGGCACTCGAGCACCTACGAGCAAGCTTCGAAGCCACCTTTTACCAAGCCATCCTTGAATCAAACTCCTCTATATACCTCGTATTCGTTACACGTATATTATATATTCACGTCGTATCATTTGGTATCGAGTCACGACTCCGATAGGCGGTACGATAAACGATCAATTTAGACATTTAATTCGCTCGGTGTGTTCGCACAGGACCTCGGACCTGTTTCAGTTACAACGAAAGAGCGCGAAAAGTACGGTAGAACGTCAAACGCACGCACATTTCAAGGTTTCCCTAAATGACGCTGTCGCTCGTATGACGTAGTTCTGCGTAGTTTTCTTTCGTGCAATTTCGAACAGCGGGAGTAACGAATTCGATCGATCCAGGACACTAACCAGAGGGAATATTGTTTTCTATCATTTCTGTCTTATATACGCGAACACTTTCAGATTCGATAAATTGCCAAACGAATGCACACGATCCCTGATAAAAGCGCGCACGAACCGTGCGTAATTTTTATACCATTTAGATTGTCTGTTCGCACTGTTTATCGTTACCTTTACATGGCCTTCTACTCTATGGCGCTATACATCAAACACCAGTAAACACGCCGACGTTTCATAGCAGGTTGAGATTGTGCGACTGCTGCGATCGATCGCGAGAACCAGAAACACGAGCAACGTATACCTATATGCGGCGTACAGGCAAGACTCCTTGTCGACACCATTACGCTATGAAAGAGTAAATGGTAAAATTTTCGGTTAGTCGTTGCCGGCCGCTTTTCACATCGCTTTTTACGAATTCATAACGGGAAAGGATGTGCTGAGCGATAGTTTCGATTCCATTCGATAGCAGGTGAAAACGGAAATCCATCGAACAGATCGATAAGCAAAGTTTTTAAAATATGAAACTTTGTGGCGCACAGTGCTGCCACCAATACTTTCAAATCGATAGCGCGCAAGTACCTCTCGTAAGATTATCGATTCCTGTAGTCTCTTTCTTGTAAAATCACGAAAAATATCGATTGTCGCGCGAGAATGCTTTTCGAAATTATCACGTTTCGCATTTTAAATAATTTAACTACCGTATCAAATTCGTATAAGCATATATATTGAATAGTATATAGTATATATTAAATAATTGCTCTGAGCAATTATTCAATGTACATAATATATATTATATCATATAATTATATAATATATTATATACGTTTATATATCACTTTCTTTCTTGAATCGTTAAAATAATTGAATTAACGTTTTATAAAACTATTTTTACAGTATCTGTTCGGTACTGAACAGTAGAACAATACAAATAATTTGTGAAATATAAAATATTTATTCTTGAATGGGAATTTGCAATTATGCATCAACAACTTCTATTATTATTATTATCGTATTGTTCATATCATATTTACATTTAAAAAAAAGTTGCAGTATTATGTAATTTGATAGATTTAATAATATTTGAAACTTTTCAATTCTTTTTTTATACATTATATGCTTTATCATTTGTACCTGAGTGAGCTACTTTCCTCTTGTTTACTATATCTTGTATACATCGTTCTATTTGCCATTCTTAAGTAAAAATTTCAATTATTCAGAATATTTGAATTAACACAATATAGCACAATATATATTGTAAAACTGGAAAAAAGTCATTCGTACTTTTGAACTGTGTTTAAAATGAGTTGAAATTATAATTTCGTTGGGAATTATTTGAGAAAATATTTGAAATGTTACTTATATGAAACTGTACAAAATGACAACAGTAGTTATCAGAATAATCTACGAGTATATTTGTTAATCAAACTTTAGTTTATATTTATATTTGCTTTCCACATTTTATATTTTTGGCAAACTGTTCATAAAATATTGTTTTTACTGATTGGAAATTTATTTTTATTGTATTTAATCACTAGAGCATATTACAATATTGAATTATGTTTTTTTAATTTATATATATATATATATATATATATATAAAAGCAATATATATAACAAACATTTCTTCTCCAATAAACATTACTAATATTTTCATTTTAGAAAATATAGAGATAGATATCCATTGTTTCAAATTTCGTTCATAAAAGTTTTTTATTTCTATAGAAATCTTTTGTTCCATTTTTCATATAACTATTTAACTTCTAACTATTTAACGACATTATAATTATAATTATAATTATTATGCAATCTTAAAATATATATAAAAATTTACTATATACAAAATAGATCATATACAATTTAAAAACATGTTTTCCTACACTAGTATTTATTTTTTATACAATTTTCTTTCTTTAACATTGCCTAGAAGTACGTGCTAAATAGGAAAATATAATTTTGAGAATGAGGGAAATACTGTAATTTATAAGAAGGGTAACTAAAATAGTAAATAATGTGTTTATTTTATTAGTGTGATATTTAGTTTAACGTAAAAAAATATTTTGAAAGTAGTGATACTACATGAGAGATTATAATCTATTGCAAGATATTATGTGGAAAGCAAATTGATGGTTCGTTTATATCTACATTTATTTTTAAAAAATATTTGTGTACTGCATAAATCAGACTTAATCACACATTCAACGATACTTACGTATGTACGTGCACATACATACACATATAATACGCAGTTTTTAATACGCATACTGTATTAAATAATTATGTTCTGCGAAACGAATAACTCAATTTTCTGATATAACTCAAGAGTATTAATAATAGACAGCTAAAGAATATTATAGATTTGTAAAATAATCTGTACAAAAATAAGTAGTTAGTAAAGAAAAGCTCGCACAAATACTATTATAATGTTTTAAGATGAAACAACGAAAGAAAATATATTAAAATACAAGAATACAGTTTTCAATCGAGCTCTTGCACAAAGCTGAAAAGCTGAGAAAGATTCTTTTTTTGTAGAAAACATTGTTCAAAAAACAAAACTTAAAATAAAATATATGCTCATATAAAATCACTTGGATGCCCTTTGCGCTGTAATATTTTTAAGTTGTTGTTTATATATTTCAGCTTCTTCCTCTTTTTTTTGAAGTCGTTTGCGATACTCAGCTGCTTGTCTTCGTGCTTCCGCTAATTGTTTATTTAGTAGCGCAATGTCCATAACTTGTTCATTATTATGTGACGCATCATCTTCGATAATTTCTTCTATATCATCGTCTAATTGTAAAATTATTGGTTCTGTTATTTTTGTGGGCGAATTAATGATCTTACTCTGTTAAAATCACAAAATATAAATATATTAAAAATTACGAACATGCATTATCTTGATTATTTTTATTTAATATTTGATTTCATACCTCTGAAGGAGATATTACAGTTTTAGATTGTGTAAATGTTGATACAGGCGTGGTGGTACTAGAAATTGAAGAAATGAATAATTTTCCAGTTTTATTATCCACAGATCTTTTTAATATATTAGGTCCTTTAGATGCAAGAGTAGGTGTATTGTGACTTAAAATTTGATCTGCTCTAATTGCTATTACTTTCCTAGAAGTCCCTTTTTTTCCAGTTACATGAAGTCGTTTCATTCCTATTGAAGAATTTCTTGTTAAATTGAGAGCAAGTTTACCTGCTTCTGCAAGAATGAATTATCGAGGTCTATAAATATAAATATAGCAAAATGTGCATCTCATTAAACTGTTTTATACCAGTTAAAACAACTGTTCTTCCGCTTTCCATTGCATTTTCAACAATAGATGAATCATTATCTACAGGAATCATTGTGATTCCATGTGCTTCTAATAACCTAAATTGTTTGTTTATTCCTCCAATAGTTGTAACATCTTTGCGTTTTTTGCTGTTATTAATATTATCTGCATCAGTGATTTCATCCACACTTTCAATTTCCTTTTCCCGATTAACATCAACATTTGGTCCAACATGAATTTGTTGAAAAATCATTCGTGGTTTTTTCCCTATTTGTACTAAATATTTAATAAAAACTAATTGTACTATCAATTATTTTTAACATTTAGAATTGTTATCAAGTAATATACCTTGTGTAATTTTCTTTCTCGATTGCGATTCTTGTTGTGGAAGTTCAAATTTTTGTTCTTCTTCTCTTTCAGATTCTAATTGTATTAAATTATGAGTTGCTACTTCAAGTTCTGCTGAGTTTGCTTGATTTTGTTGGTGTGCTTTAATACCTACAATTTCTCTTTCTTGTTGTAATATATCTACCAAGTCTAGTCTATCATGTTCTAATGCAAGACTAATTGGTGTTTTATCGAATTTACTAGTTGCATTTGCATCTGCTCCATGTTCTAATAAAACATGCATTACTTCTACATGTTCTCTTTCTACTGCCCAATGTAAAGGTGTCATTTTTAACTGTAAATGTTTTTTATATTAAATGTGTGATATACATAACGTATTTATATAAAACTATTATTTAACAAATTATTATATAATTTTATTTTAATTACCATATCTCTACTATCAACATCTGCACCATAATTAAGAAGTAATTGTGTCATCTGGTGATGGCCTTCATATGCAGCCATATGTAAAGGTGTTCTATCTACTTTGGTTCTTGCATCTCTTGAAATTCCTGCTCTGAGTAAAACTTCTGCAGTTTCTGTATGATTATTTTGTGCAGCAAAATGCAATGCACTTGTACCTAACTGTAAAACAATATTATTATGATTGAATTACGTAATTGCTGATTATAAAAATTTATTATATAAAAATATATACCCAGTCTGTAGTAAATGGTGCACCTCTGCACATTAGGTCACGAACATTATCAGTATCCCCATATTTTGCACTAAAAAGTAATTGTCTTCCTAATTCCATTATTGATAAGGCATCTTGTGAGCGTGCTCGATGAGATACATCACAGGAAAGAATTTCAACCTGTGAAATATTTATAGATAAAACAATATGCCTAAATGATGACTATATGAAACAGATTTATATGAAATTATACATACAGGAATAAGGGTGTCTGAGTCCAGACCCTCAATATCATTCGTGCAAATACTTTCAGCTTGCATTTTTGTATATTCAACTTAATCCCCTTCTTTCTGATGCACACTAAAATCAAACGATCCATAACAATTGATATCATTGGAACTTTAAAAATAAAAAGGGCTAGTTGTGACCATTCCATTTTTCATTTAGTAATTCGTCAGTGTTGTTCGACCTTGAGGTACCGGGATTGAAAGTAGGTCGTAAAATTAAAATTTGAAGTTCAATTCGGTAGAATTAACACGATTTATTTATTTTTGCCTACTTGTTCGGAAACGTAGCGTGTATATTTTTCAAAATTTTCTTCAGTACAGGATGTTTTTATTTTGCCATTTCAGATTGTGAGGAACTTCCTGTTCCTGTTCATTAAACGGAAGTCCCATGCCATAGGCCCCGTGTTTTGTGCCAAAAAATGATTCAAGTCGATTGAAAATAGCATTGAAGAAAGATATACTTACGACCAGTACATTATTCTTGCTTTTTAGCAATTTTTTCAACAATTTTCGGATGCACACACTCACTTCGAGGAATTGTTCCTCCCCTCAGCCTTCTCGATTTACCGTCTTGGTAAAGTTTTATGAAAATGGCGACACCTTGGCGCCATTCCTAATACAATTTTATTACTATTACAAACTGTTTTTGACATTGATTCGGATATATTTCTGCGATTAAAGGTATCGTTCCATGTAAAATTGTTAATTCTTTTTTATTATATTTTAATTATTTTATTTAAAATCATACTATACAATAGTTAAATATGTGAAATAAGAAAATGCATTACAGCGCCACATTGTGGTACACGTGGAAAGTATCTTATATTAAATAGGTTAGGTTCGTATTAAATCTAAGTAAGGTTAGGTTGTAAAATTTTACTTGTAGAACATGTTTCGAAATTCGAAATAGTTGTACTGAAACAATATGACTAATGAAAAAGATCATTGCTACAACTATTAGAAAACGTAACATTCATTAGTGGTATGATAAGTAAATTATATAAAATCAAAATATCTGATTAATGTGAATAATGTGTACATGTATTGTTTATTATTAAAATGAACATAATAAATATGTATTTATGTCGTAATAAATATTTATATTATGTATATATGTTTGTTTACAAATTTACTATGACTGTTATATGAATTCTCCTGAATTCTCTAAATAATTAAATTTAAGTAATATTTGAAACAATAGAGTCACATATATAAGAATTACCATTGTACGCTGACTTGGAAGATATATTTGTTTTATTTCTAATTTCGATCTTCTTCTTTTTAATTTGTTTTACAGTAATATTACAGGATGAAAATTCATCAATAATGAATCTACACGTAATAAGAATGGTAAAAGAATATATGTAGGTATAAAGAATTTGTATAAATGAAAAATATTAGCAATGATAGTGTAGCTTGAATCACAGACAAAATATAAATTTTATACCCCGTTTGTGATTATAATATTATTATAGATTGCATCAATAAAATCGCATATGTGACAAGAAAATAGTAAACAATGTAGGTGATCAAAGAAACTATAAAGAGAATTGCAAAATGAATGATCTTAAATCTCATGTTCGTTTCTTTATATTTGGAAAATAAAGGATAAGATTAATACATGATATTTTCGTATTGCGACTTTCCCAGACAAGATATAGACTCTTACCACAAAAGAGGCATATAAGTAGATATACCTATATATAAGGTATATAAGTATATATATATATATATATATATATATATATATATATATATATGATATATATCTCATATATATATATATCTGATATATNGTTGATACGATAATTACAAAATAAAAAACATCAAAAAATATTAATATTTCAGAGTGATTACAATTTAAGAGAATATGATAACATTCTTAAAATTTTTTAAACATAATACAGTTTACGAGAAGAAATAATATTGGAACAAATACGTACTTCGATTCATTATAATCATTAAGATATAATTATCAAATTTAATCCCGTTAATTAGATTTTTTCGCAAATAAAAGTTTAATCGAATTATGGACACTGAACATCATCACCATGCAATCGGAAAATGGTGGAACTAGTTGTTGTCATTGTCCTTATCACACACTTTTGTGTTTCTTGTCACGCAACATATATATATATCTATCCTTATCGAATATTATTGTCCTCGTCTATGAATAAGTCAGGTGCTGCTATCTATCGTCTATGAATAAGTCAGGTGCTGCTATCTATCGGATTCTTCGATCATTTTTGATTCGTAATAACAAAACCGGTGACAAGGACAAACATACATACATTGCCTGAAAGACAAAGATAAAACAATGTGCGTTAAAAAAAACTTACAACTAGTTATACCATTTTATTGTGACCTAGTGTTTCAAAATCCGTAAATAGATCAAATTTTCGTTTGTAAAAAAAAAGTAATTAAAGGGATTAGTAAATTTTTATAATTGTATGGTCGTAATTATACTTTCAGATATTATTTCATTTAATTTATGAAATACACGTATAAAAATCTAAAAAGATAATTTGGATATATGGAGTTCTTTGACAGTTTGTTTTAATTTATTAGCCATGGATAGATTTTTATCTATTGATTGGTATGTACAAAAAATTATTTTAACGGAATCTAGTTCGTTTAAAAAAATATTTATAAATGTTTATATTAAAAATATAAAATATAAAGATATTTATAAATGTTTATATTAAAATTATATAATATATTATTATCTTGATGTTACGTTATATTATAAATGTTTGAACCTGTGCAATATATTTAACATAAACTAATGAACATCTTATTTGTATTTTATTTAAAGATACAAATTGAGAATTTTGAACAAAAATTTGAATGAAATTTTTTGTTTTTAAATACTTAGAATTTCTTAAAATAATTTTGATCATTTAAAATAATAATTACAAAAGATCATTGATTGACATGATTGAAATTGACATGAAATAAATTTCTTAACTATAATAATTAAAAATAATTAACATTATGCGTCAAATCTGAATGATAGGAATGTTCCATTGGAAGATTTGAGAGATAATGCTTTCATTAATGAAAAAAGATTAGAAAAAGAAAGTGTGACATATAAAATTTTGACTGGGAATTTCAAAGATCCCTTTAAAAATATTGAAGAAGATTATAAAGATGTTAAGATTGATCTGATGAAGGATGTTGATCCTGACTTAAATGAAATGGAAAAAAAATGTGGAACGAATGTCTTTAAAAAGAATGCCAAACAAGTAAAAAAAATCAATCGTTATGTACCTGGCAGTTTTAAATCAATATATAAGTTTCCTAAGAAATCTAAATTGAACAAGGAACAACAAGCAATGTGTTTAAGAGTCTTGTTAAGATTTTCAAAATCTGACAAGCCAAAACTAACGCAAACAGAAAGAGAAGAATTACAAAAATACATGGTAATCATTTAAAAAATACTTACTATCTTGTTAATAAAGAAGTATAACTACAATTACCTATATAAATACAGTTTTAAGATATTGTTTACGATACATAAATATATTATTATGTATATTATTATAGAATTTACAACAAATAATATCTGAAGAACAAGATGAATTTTTGGAATTTGCGAAAAGCAAATGGAATAAAAGATTATTGAAAATCATGTGTGAAGATTTTATCAATTTATCTTGGAAATCAAAGTTACAATATATGTATAAATTACCAAGGTATTACTCTGAAGTAACAACTATTCCATTTGTAACAGATAAAAACATTGAAGTAAAATTTATTTCTAATTGTTTACAATTGGTGAGTAATAAAAATATCTTATTATGGCTTATTGATTATATATACATAAATCTTTTATTTTTAAGGGTAAATTACAAAAAATAGTGTTGCCAACTTTTATTAAACCATGTGTATTGAGAGTAAATTCAGCACAGTTACGAAAACGATTTCTTCCTAAAAAGAATACTTTTAAAGGAAATTCTGTTAAATTACCTGTAAGTGAAGATGTAAATTGTCAAAAATTGGCTGAAGATAATAATGTAGATTTGGTAATTTCATCAAGTGGCCTTAATTGTTTAGTAAATAATATTGATCCAACACATTCAAATTCATGGATTTTACCCATAGTCATAAAAAGATATAATGATAAAAATATTATCTACATAGACAAACCAGCACCACCGATTGCAAGCACTGTACCAGAAAAAAATACTTGGGTGTATAAATACATTCTTAAATACTTTTTTATTGGTACTGAATATTTAACTTCAGAAAGGTAAGATAAAAGATTATTTATATATTTTTATTTAAATTCTGTTTTATTTTTTGATTAATTATTAATGATATTATAACTGATATTTTTAACTTATATAATAATAGTAATGAAGATGATGATAATATATTTGGTAATGTTGATTCTGAAAAACTATTACAATTAGAAGAAAAATATGAAAATAGTCTAACAAAAATTAAGAATAAGATATTAAATGCATCAAAAGAGGATAAAAACCTTGAAGAAATTTCAACTCAACAGAATCTTACAAATGATGTACATTCTTCAGATGTGTTAAATTATAAAAAAGAATCTTTAAATACTACCACCTCTAATTTTTGTAATGCTTCTAACTGCGTAAATGATGAAGGTAAAGTTACGAGTTAATGAAAAATATTAATTAATAAATAAATATTTTAACAAAGCTTTAATAATATTGTTATATTAATAATTATATTAAATTCTGAATGCTAAAAAACAAATAGTAAAAACATTAAAAATAATCTATTCTATAAATTAATAGATATACAAAATAAAATCTCTGAAGAGACAGGAGATAATATATCATATGATTTGTTTACAATCGGACCACAACTTCCAGAACAAAATGAATTCGTGAAAAATGTTATTAAAGAATATAAAATATTAGTCCGAACAAAAACACATGGATTTGAGGTGTGTTATGTAATATTTAATACTCTTTTAACTTATTAAAATATTTTTAAAAACTAGTATTTAAAAAAACAGATAATATTAGTAAAATAATGTTTCTTTAAGTATTTACTTTATTTTTATAGATTTTACAAAATAAAGTACAAAGATTGTTACTATTAACACCAAAATTAGAACATCAGGCTGATCTTGGTGCTGAAACTGTAACATTAGAGGAAGCTTTGAAACAATGGATATCTTTGATATTTAGACCTCATACATATCTAGCACGAAGTAAATTATTTGTAATGAACAATGTTGTGATAGTAAATATATACATATAAATATCTTATAATCCAAATATAATGTAGTATATATTTATTTCAGTTCGAATATCTACAAAAACATCAGAAGTATTACAAATAGAACATCGTACAGCAATGTCTATAAATAATGAAATTAAGAGACTTTATAACATAAAAGTTGAAGATTCTTTGATAATTTTACATAACATTGTTCAATCTCTCTCAAATTTATCTCCAGGTCATTATATTATGAGACATACTATAAGAAATGGAGCATCTGCTGCTCTTTTTAAATTAGCAGAAGGTCCAGGGTAAGTGATTTATAAAATATATTATTTAATTTTATTATTTTATTGTCGTTTGTAACAATTTAATGTTTATTTGCAGGAAAAATGTTCTTGATATTCACTCAATTTATAGTGGAATATTTTACACTTTACCTAATCCTCGTTGGATTCCATTAGATAAAACCTTACCAACTCCAGTGCTTAAATATTTTGAAAGAATGCCAACTTTATTTTATCCACCAAATAATAAAACGTTTTCCAATGAGAAAAAATGTAATACAGGTGTATAATTTTATACAATATTTACAATTACATATTACACAATTACATTATACAATTACAATCATAAAAATGACGATATTTAATATTATTATATTATTTTTTTTCTTTAGGGATTGTACGTAGAAGTTTAAGAAATAAGAAAAAATCAATACTTCGTATGGACATAGATGGATAGATATTTCTATATTTATTTGTATTTTATTAATACTTAAAAAAATCAGTTATTTCCTGTTAGTTTTATTCCTTTATATAATCTAAACGTAATCTAAATTTTTTATATTTAGAAATTTACGTGTACATATATAAAAAATAAATTTTATTTTTTATCTGTATATAAAAATAATTCTTTCTACAAATAAATAAATATAAAAAAATTTTGTAAATATTAAATATTAATAAAAATTTAAAAGTAAAAATTTAAAAGTAGTTAATTGTAATATTTTATAATAATTTTTATAATCATTTTATAATTATTTTATAACGAACTATAACAAAATTTATAAAGTCAAATTTAATAAACATTTAATTAATTTAATTTAATTAACATTTAATTAATTATATTAATTACAATATTATATTTTAAAACTTAAATATGGATGTTAATTGGTATTAAATATACAATGAAATAATAATTAGATAATTAAATTTTAATATATTTATATTCATAAAGATCTTTTTTATAACAATTTGTACAAATATTAGATTTTTATGTAAAATATATATATATATATAAACACTTTTAATAAAAAATAGTATATGATTGTATGATTTAATAAAATAATATACTTCATAAAATAAATTTTACTATATTATAAAAAGCATATAGCACCACAATGATTCTTCAGAGATTCGAAATTATGCAAAAAATATAGTAAAATGCACAATCCTTTATACCCATATATTTAATTAATAAATTGTTGCAAGCATTTGCAAGCTTTTAAGCAAACGTGTGCAAGATAATCGTCATATTTGTGCCATAAATATTAGAACTTTAAATTTCGATATAAAACATTTCTCATTAATTAAGTAGAAACAAGCGATAGCAAAGCCTTTTTGTAATCTCCAGATGTATCACCCTAAAATATTAAATTTTTAATCATTAATTTAAACATTAGTAGTTAATTGTAATATTTAACTTTAACTTTGAATCATATTAAAATATTAAATTTTTAATTGAAGAACTAGCAATAGATGTAACCACTAATCCATCTTAAGTAAGATATATAATGATAATAAATTTAAAAATATTTAATCTTCTGTGCTAGTTAATTGAAATTAATGCTTCAGGAGTTACGATTACTTCTACCATACGGTTATATATATATGTAAAATTTTAAATCAACTCATTTTATTGGAGATACTAAATCACAAAATATTGAAAAAAGAGTGATATGAATACATACGGCAATCCAGCTTTCCAATGATTTCCCATAACGTTCTTCAAAAGCTTTTTTAATATCACCCAAATCAATTTCACTTCGAGAAACAATGATACGAATTAATGTTCGATCCTTTGTACCGATGCCATGCATACTAGCATACAATCGCTCAGCAAAGAAACCAACTTTTGATTTTACACATTTTACTGTTCCATAAAATTATAAAATATTTATATTAATTTTATATCAAATAAAATTTTTTAATTAAAGCATAAAAAGAATACGAGTGCAAATTTTTTTACTTAGAAAAAGAAAGATGATCTTTTTTAGACTCATTTTTATTAAGAAAACTTTGTTTGGAATATTTGCCAGAAAATTTTTGTTTTATTTTATTCAAATGAAATAATTAATTCATAAAGTAATCATTGCTAAAAAGAATATTTACCTATTCCAAGAAGACCTTTCTCAAGATTTCCAGAAAACTCTTTTTTAATAGCAACTTCAATGTCATGACCAGATATTTTTTCATATTCAATAAAAGTCTGTCTTAATTGTTGATAGCTGCGTGTTATTAAAATAGCATTAAACTGTGATTCATCTGTGCCCCACTGTTTCTCACCTGCAGCAATAAAAATAATATTTCAAGTAAATATATTATCATATATTTTTTTTATTATTTTATATTAATATATATTACATAGAATTTCTATTGTATTGTTATCGAACATTATGTGTAATTTTTAAATAATTTTTATATCAAAATAAAGTTATACAAAGTTATATCAAAATAAGTTATACATTTATTTTATTCTATTAATATGTACTTTTTTTTATTAAAAGTACTTTATATTATTATAACTACCAGCTTCATAAAGTGCCTGAGCATCTGCTATAGCTTGTGGTTGATCTATTCCCTGATTTTCATCTCTATTTGCTTGAACAAGAGAAACTAACAGTCTTTTAAAATGTCCCGAAGTATCTCCCTTTAAGTCACTTTCAAGAGATTTTCCATATACTGTCAAGAAGAAAATATTTTTAAGATTAATACATTTTACAATGAATTTACACAAACTTACACTAAACTTACGTCTACATCACTAGACTTACAGTTCTCATAAAATGTTGCAATAGTACGAATACCATAATTACTCAAAGTACATAAAATTTCTACAATTGCTTCTTCGTCAGTTCCCAGTCCACTAACTGCATCATGTAGTTCTTTAGCATAATAATGAGGTAATGGAGTCATGAGAGCAATTATAACATCTTCCAATTTTCCTGTTAGTTCACTTTTTAAATCACTAACCAAATCTTTTCCATACAAGGTCTTGTATGCCTCAGCAATTTCTAGTCTCTGAACAATTCCTCTTCTTGTAAGCACATCAATAATAGTTTTCTCATCAGTACCGAAACCTTTCATTGCTTTGCGCAATAATGCAGCATCTGCATTTGCATCAAATGGTTCGGCAGGGTATACTGTAGGAGTACACTGCAATAGAAGACAATATTTATTATCATTTTAAATAAATTGAAATATTTATAATTCTTCTATAATTAATAGTTGTTTTCTTCTTAAGTTATTATTGTATTGGTATTAACAAATTGGTATTATGATATAGATAAGAAAATAAAAAAAAAAGTTTATGAATGTTAAGAAAGAAATGTTTTCGTAAGAAAGTATGCAAATTTTTTGAAAATATTTCAAGAAAAAAATATTTAGAAAATTAAAATAAAAAAAATTAATTTTCTATACTCCAATATTTCGCGCTAAGTTCAGTTACTAATAAAATATAGGTATTAGGTTTCTAATAAAGTATGAACTTTAAAAATAGACATTTATAATACGTAAGTTCAATGCTGATTGATTTGTTCAGGTAAAATGGTGATAAAAATACAGCTGATCAATACCCAGAAATAGAATTAATCTTATTAACAGTCAAATAAAAAATATTATTAATAAATTTCAAATCAATGATTAAAATATTACTTACTTTAAAAGGATAATACTGTTGTGACATTTTTACCTACGCAAGAAATTGCCTAGAATAAATGAAAAATAATTGTTTATAAATTGATCAGTACGAAAGGATATATTACACGTATTGTACATTGCTATGTAATTCAATTATCTATGTTAATTTATGCATAATTATCTATATTATCTTTTATGTTAATATAATATATGTAAAAATGTATTTAGAACAGCATTTTAAAAAAATTTACCAATAGCTCAAGAAACAAAAACGAGGAAAAACCTTCTCACTTGATAGCCGGCTAACCAATGATGGGCACACCCACTTTCGCATCGCGTCATCCGCAGTTCTTTTCAAGGTGCTTACTAACTAGAGAGTGAGTAATAAGTAAGAGAGAAAAAAGATTACAATGCTTTCAATGATATCATAGGCATATACATACTATATAAACGTATGTACTTACACTTACTTATTTACTCATCCTTTGCAAATGTTAGATTTAGAAATATCATCTGTGAATATATCAATGTATAAATGTCATCTGTACGTTTTACCATGTGTGAATTTTTGAATTTGAAATTATTGTTTGTATGAATACAGTTGTGAAACAATCACAGTTACATTAAGATTAATTTCATAACGATCTCTTTTATAACAATTTTTGAGAGGTTATTTATCTTTCAATTTATAGTATACGTTATGATTAACTTCCATGGGAAGTTACAAAAAGAAAAATGTGTAACGCGATTGGAATTATTTCAATAAGTTTACTTTCGTCTACAAGTTAACTTTCGTTTTTGTTTATACAGGAAATTATCAATAAAGAAATATTCACTATCAAGTTGTAAATTACATTTGTTCGAAATTACATTTTTTTTTTTTTTTATCTTAATTGTTAGGAAAGCTCAAGTGAATTATCAAACTCTTTTCTTGCATATTCCTATACAATATTGATACATTATATAGAACTTAAATATTCAATTAGATCATAATGAATATAATGAAAACACCGATAGCATTTATTATAAAAAAAAATGTAGATAATGAAAATAAGAAGAATATTTATAATTGTCATATTCCTATATATGTACGTTAAATGTAATAAATACGTATATTATTTACATTTATAAAATAAATTTTTAATTATGCTGTACTAAATTTTTAATTACAATATACTGAAATAATACAGTTTGGAACATTTCTTTTTATGTATATACGTAATTATACGTACGTAATTTGGAATTAATGTTGCGCACGTAATGTATGCAAACGTTAATGTGTTTTATACAAAATTACACATATAGAAATTAAATACGTACTGCATCTGTGAAAAAATCAGACAGTACAGTTTAAATCTTTCATATTAGAACACGATTTTCATATATCTTTCTTTTTTAAAAGATGGTTCGTTAGCGCGGTAACGCCTCTTCACCGGTAATGTTCCGATCATCGACCATTCACTGATGGTTCGACTACACATCGAGATTTCAAATGTTGTTCCCTACAACATTGGCGGCATGTTGCGTTTAACGTGCTTGTGTATTAAAAGTGGCACACAGTATGTATAATATATTTCAATTCTCAAATAATATAACATTACAATTTGAGGGCTCTACGAAAAATGGCTGATCGCTGAATTTGTTGAATGTATGTGTATTAATATAAGGGGGAAATTGTGTAAAAGATATAAATAACCTAACATAATATCGATTTGTGTAAAACGCGCGTAAATATGCCGCGTACTAAATCATTGCCGAAAAAATGTATCAAAACAACAAATTCACATCCAGGCACAAACACATGGGTTTTTCTAATGAAAGGTGAATAAATAAAAATTATTTCCCACTTCAATCTCTCTCTGTATTTTATAGTTTTTACTAGCCGTTAGACGTGCACCAACATTGTTTAAAGATGATTAAATTGGTCAATAATCCTGAATACTTCTTTTTATTTCTTATTTTTCTTCTTGTTCTACTAGTTATGCTATATTTATGTTTAACAATCTTCTAGGTGATAATTTAAATAATACAGATGATGATGTACCTGATGTTATTAAATTAAGACATCCAGCTACAAATCAACCTGCAATGTTTGTATTTAGTCCGGGCAATGTAACAGTACAAGAAGTTTTGACATTTGATGAAAATAAAAGATCATGGTTCATAGATGATAATGTAAAATCTGATGGAAAGTTACATTTATCTACTCCTATTGATCCAATATTTTTAATATTACCTTATTTAAGAAAGGTAATTTCGAATTATTGTATTTTATTTATTACTATACTTATGAATTTATCATGAAGTAAAGTAGGGACTAATTGACTTCGTTAATAAGTTTGTAAGATATATAAGTTTAATATTTTCAAATAATAGTAAAAATATGTATTATACTCGTAGTCACAACAAGCACAACCATTAGAACAATGCCTTTGGGATGAAGATTTTCCAGAGATGACCCGTCTTACTCAGTGTCAGAATTTAAAATTAACTCTAGTTGCTGAACGTAAAGGAGATGAATCATTACAAGCTTATAAATTTAATGAAGAAAAGGCATTGATCTGGTTGCATAAGAAAGTAGAAAGAGTAGTTGAAGTACTAAAACAAAAGGGTATTCATGTATCACAAGGTGCTATCAGTGCTACTTATGTTAAAAGTACTATGCTTGAAACTGTCTCAGAAATAGGTAAAATATAAAATAAATCTAATGGATTAAAGATTTTAGTAAATAGAATATTAAATTATTTTAAAATATTTAGGTATAAAACAATAATTTTTATTGAGATTTAAAAAATATAATATATTTTTTTCATTCAGAATATTTAAAATATGCGCATGGCATTGTATCAGAATATCTTCAAGAAGATATATCAAAAAAATTAGCACAACATTTAAACCTACCAGATGAAACAGAAAATAAAAAACGAAAATTAAGTAATAATCCAGAGGATACTGTTGTAGAAAAGAAATCTAAGAAAGAGACACCTGAAAAAGAATCAGTATTAAAACCAAAAACACCCGAGTCAATTAAAGAAAAGGTAATAACTTCCAATGTATTTCAATTTTATCTACGTGATAAAAATAACAATGATAAAGTGAATATATTTTTATCACGTGGATTTCCATGATGTTTTTTTTTCTATTTACAGAAAGCTACAGTTAGTAAAAAGGAATTAGCCAGACAAAAAGCAGCAGCTGGATCTAAGAGCATTACTAGCTTCTTTAAGAAAAAATAAGTTTTAGGTAATTTAAAAGAAGTCTAACTATATAAAAACTTTTGAAATATTAAATATTGCAATACGTAACATTCAAGTTTTAGCACTGTTATTCAAAATTAGGTTTGACAAGACAAATACCTTTAAAGATATTTTAAACAGTTGTTGTAATTTCTCTACACTTAAAAACAGAATATTTAAGTACTTATAATTTTAGATATATGTATGTAAAATAGATTGCAAAACATTAAAATTTAAAAAAAAATGGTTTCAACAAAGAAAAAAAAAGTATCGATTTTGTTCATAATACATTAATTTTATAACTTTTAAAACATTAGAAATTTATGAATCATGATTAAAATAATTTATTTGAGTTTTTAAATCGGTATTTAATATTGTATAACTAAAAAATCCAATTATATAATGTTATTCAATACTCATCAATTTGTATTATTAAATGTTTCTACATGTAATTCTGAAAACTAATCTAATAGTACAACCACACAAATATCTGATTTTAACATCTGAAAGTTCAATATTTTTGTATATATTTTGTATATTTATATACAGTTAAATATTTGAAAGTGTTTGTATTTATTTGGTATATTTTTACTGCTCAAAATAATTGTAATCAATCAGTAATTTTTAATAAAAAAGCAAAATATTAAAAAATTAAGTAGATTGTATATATATTTAAAACATTATTAGTATGAAACAATTATCAATTTTTATTTTCATTCAGAGCCCAATGCCAACGCGGCTTAAAATTAAACTATAAAACCACAAAAATTTTTAATGCATGTATTTCGTAGTTACTAAGAAAGTACATAGAATTTTAAGAAACGACGAAATATTTCAATAAATTCAAACCATAAATGTTATCTTATAAGTCAAGGTGTTTCAGTTTTTCCCAACTAAACTTTGTTAGGACGATTTTGAAAGCATTATTTATTATTAAATTATTTACAAACGTTTGAATTTATGAATAGTTATACAGTATACATTTTATTTATATTTATATTCTATAAAAAGATCGTTAACGCATTCGTTAACAAAAATGATTATATTTACCCAATATTGAGTATATATGGTTAAACATAATATTAATTTAATTTATTTTAATATTGGCAAACCAGCTGATATTTTTATTGTATAATTATTAGGTTCAATTATTATCATCAAATTTTCATCAGAGTATAGATTCATGTTTCATTCGTGTTATGTACAATAACAATACATCAATGGGTAACTCTGTCACAAATAAGTTGAAATATGATGAAAAAAGATGAATTTTATTTTATGATTATTAATATTTCAATTTACAAAGTTAATGAAATACAAACCTCTAATAAATCATTGGTTCTAACGTAGGTTCTGTGATTTCTGTGTCTCTACATTTAGCATGCTGCAATTCTCTTCTTACTTCAGCTGTAATTGTATGATGAAATTGTTTCTTTAATAATCTTAACAGAGCTTCTTTCTGTTCAGAACTAATATCAGTTTTATAACGTTGTACAAAAGTTAATAATGCCTGATGCCATAAAACTGGTAGCTCTCTAGAATCTCTTTCAAATCTAAAAATAAAAATTAAAACTAGAGCATCATTAAAAGAATGATGTCTTAAATTTTTAATTTTTACCTAAGAAAATGGAATACTACTGCATCAATAACTCTATATGGAAGAGCATATTTTTTATCTAAAAATATCCTGAGGAAAATACTATTAGCTCCGGTATAATCCATTTCTGCAATTTTTAATATTGCTGCTGAAGAATGTAAAATCGGTATTGAATTTTTAGCAATTACAGATCCAATAATAACAGCTTCTCTTAATGTACAGGTTCCAGACTCTAAGAGTGGAAGTAAAATTCCTTTCATGAAACCCGCAGGTTTAAATAGCGCCTTCCTTAATGCTTGATATAAATGAAAATTGAGTCTCTTATATTCTGCTAGGTCATCCCTAATTCTTGGCAATAGTATCAAATTATAAAATCTTTGAGCCATTTTTTCTTTAAGATTTGAGGCAAATATTCTGGTAGCTTGATACATTGCTGCGGCTGACCATTTTGTTGGTTCAGTAATATATAATATTTGTTCCCAATTTCTCAAACTAGGAACAATTTTAAATGCCTTAGGTAATTTTCCACTGCGATATTTTGTTAATACATCTCTAACACCTTCATACATTGCTTTAACTCTTGGATCTAATTCTTGCATTTGAATAGAGCCTACATCTGAAAATTGAGTTTCAATTTCTGTTTTCTTTTCTGTTAGCTTTTCTAATATTATATCAGCTAATGTTTTCATAGGCACAGGATCCTTAGACATGAACATTTGTATAGCACGTTCGTCTTCTTCATTTATTTCAATATTTTCATAATATTGTACGTTGTCATGTTCATCTTCACTTGATGATTCCTCTATGTCACTAAATTCAGGACCAGTACTAAGTCTTACTATTGGTTTCTTTACAGAGTCTGATGTTCGTCCAATTGCATTTTCTTCCTCAATTTCCATTTGTTGTTGTCTGGCTTGAGATAAAATTCGTTTTGTAAGAACAGGATCCACAAACTACAAATGAAATCATATACACAAAAATCAATCTAAATTTTTTAAAGTGATTATTTAAAATGATTTATTATACGAAGTTGTATAAATATAAAGTAACTTCAAAAGCATTACATTCCATTTTTATATCTGAAAAAATTAAAAAATACAAATATAACCTTATCGTCATCTTCCTTGCGAGCTCTGTTCTTTTGCCTGTTTTTCGATTTCGCAATCTTTTCTTCTTCTATTTGATCACTTAAAGCCATTTTTGGCTGTTTCATTTCACTCCTAGAAAGCTTTATTTTCTTTGCTTTGCCCATTTTATTATTTTAAAATATCTCATGAAGTCAAAAAGAAACACGTGACACACATCTAACCTTACATTGAAATTCAAATATAAAATGACAACCATGAGCAACTAGTGTGTATGTAGTATTTATATACTGCATTTAGGATGCTCATGAACGTATAGTATATTCACTATCAAAACATTTTTTTAGATGTTTAAATATCTTTTAATAATAGTTTTCAAATGCTATTTTTATAAAGTTTTATCTATTTAAAAAATATCAGATGTTTCAATTCTTTGTTTAAAGTTTCATAATCGTAAACTATTATTATTGTTAAATTATAAGTTCATATTGTCCGTAATATAATAATATATATATATATATTAAAATATCTAATTACAATAAACAAATGTAAGTGAAAAACTGTACGTTTAATTAAATGATAAATTAAATTGAAAGGGTTAAATTAAAATTTGGCATATATCCGGTTTAGTTTAGGCGGGAAGATTACTTCGAGAACTGCGTGTTCTGATACACACCGAAATATAAGATATATATTCACGTAAAAGTAAAATTTAAGCTAAAATAATTACATAAAAACATAAACATTTAGTACAATGCCACCGAAAATATCAAAGGACTATACAAAAGTCAGGGGTGAGTATGTTATAAACTAACCATTAAAAATCTACAACATAATAATTAAATAGATTTAACGTATCGGTTAATTTTTTTATTGTATCAGAACAATTAAAAACTTTCTTGACGGAGTTCGTNGGTTAATTTTTTTATTGTATCAGAACAATTAAAAACTTTCTTGACGGAGTTCGTGGCAGTGGATAATGAAACTGGTGAGAAAACATTCAAGTACAGGAAACAACTCACTAATATTGCTCATCGTGAACAAGTAGATTTAGTAATAGAGTTAGATGATATACATGACTTTGATGATGAATTGGCAATATCCATTGCAAACAATACTAGAAGATACGTCAATGTACTTTTGGAGGTAAGTTTACAATATGTGTGTAATCTGGTACATTAATATGTTCATTTTTCTTTTTTTAATGCAAATATGTGATATATATTATATTAAAGTATTTCTTCGTTTTTTCTTCTTTCTTCTTTTGAATACTCGTTATTTGTGTTTTTAATGATCACTGTAATCTGACCACATGTATTACACATCCATTAACNTGCAAACAATACTAGAAGATACGTCAATGTACTTTTGGAGGTAAGTTTACAATATGTGTGTAATCTGGTACATTAATATGTTCATTTTTCTTTTTTTAATGCAAATATGTGATATATATTATATTAAAGTATTTCTTCGTTTTTTCTTCTTTCTTCTTTGGAATACTCGTTATTTGTGTTTTTGATGATCACTGTAATCTGACCACATGTATTACACATCCATTAACAGACTATGAACATGTTAATATATTCATTTTTTAATATAAGATTGAAGACTTTATTATTATAAGATTTTATTTATTATATATTGGAATGATCACTGTAATCTGACCACATGTATTACACATCCATTAACAGACTATGAACATGTTAATATATTCATTTTTTAATATAAGATTGAAGACTTTATTATTATAAGATTTTATTTATTATATATTGGATTATAAAAATATATTTACATTGATATAGCTTATTCAAGAGATGTTACCCGATTTTAAAGAAAAACCTGTACCACCTAAAGATGCTTTAGATGTATATATTGAACATAGATTATTAATGGAAAGTCGTAACAGACATCTTGGGGAACAACGTGATCCAAGAAATAAATATGCTCCAGAACTTATGAGACGCTTGTATATGATTTTTTAATATTAACTTTTATCTCTTTATGCAAGATATATAATTACATAATACAAACAAATTTTATGGAAATTTTAGTGAAGTGTATTTCAAGGATTTTGAGATAGCAAAAGTGTACTCTGTGAGAGATATAAAAGCTGACAAAATAGGAAAATTAGTTACAGTGAGAGGTATAGTAACAAGATGTAGTGATGTAATGCCTTTACTTGTTGTTGCTACATACACATGCGATCAGTGTGGTGCTGAAACATTCCAACCAGTAAGAAGTTAATGATATTTTTATATTACAGGACGAATTAAGAATTTAATAAAATTGAAATTTTTAGGTTCAATCTCTCAAATATATGCCATTAAGACAATGTCCCAGTGATGATTGTCGTATAAATAAATCTGGTGGTGTGCTAGATATGCAAACAAGAGGATCAAAATTTGTAAAATTTCAAGAACTAAAAATACAAGAACATGTAAGTATATTTTATATAAATATAAGTTTTTTGCATTCATAAATATCTATTTATTATAGTAATTAATTTTTTGCTAGTAATAATTATAACTTTATAATTTTAAGAGTGATCAAGTTCCTGTGGGTCATATTCCAAGAACATTGACAATATATTGTAGAGGTGAAACAACAAGGAAATGTTTACCTGGAGATCACGTACTAATTACCGGTATTTTTTTACCTATTATAAAATCTGGTTTTAGTGTTCGAGTGGGTGCAGCTCTTCTGAATGAAACATATATAGACGCGCATGTATGGATTTCATTATTTTTATATAATGATATATTCTTTAACATAAATTATAAATAATATGTATGTATTTTTTATGGTACAGAGAATTGTTTGTCTCACTAATTCTCAAACCGCTGATGACAGTAACGCGCTTTTAACGGACGAAGAATTATCATTGTTAGTAGAGGATGATTTTTATGGTAAATTGGCTCGTTCTATTGCTCCAGAAATTTATGGGCTTGAGGATGTTAAAAAAGCACTGTTATTATTGCTAGTTGGCGGTACAGACAAACACAGAGAGGATATTAAAATTAGAGGTTTGTTTTATATTTATAAGTATTAATTATACATATTTTTTTCTCTTTAGCTCATTGCATTTGTTATTTGTAGGTAATATTAATATTTGTTTAATGGGTGATCCTGGAGTTGCCAAATCTCAGTTACTCTCGTTTATAACGAGATTAGCTCCCCGATCTCAATATACAACCGGTAGAGGATCTTCTGGAGTAGGTTTAACTGCTTCGGTTATGAAAGATACTTTAACTGGTCAAATGATGCTCGAAGGAGGAGCTTTGGTACTAGCTGATGAAGGAGTTTGTTGTATTGACGAATTTGATAAGATGGCAGACGCTGATCGGACTGCTATTCACGAGGTGATGGAGCAACAAACTATATCAATCGCCAAAGCAGGAATTACAACTCGTTTGAACGCGAGAGTCTCAATATTAGCTGCGGCAAATCCTGCTTATGGTAGATATAATCCGAAAAGAACAATCGAACAAAATGTTCAGTTACCTGCTGCTTTATTATCACGGTTTGATTTATTATGGTTAATTCAGGATCGAGCAGATCGTAGCAATGATTTAAAGTTAGTATTTATATTAATGTACTCTTTTATTTATTTTAGTTATTTAGTTTATTTATTATTTTTATTTATTAGTTTTATTTATTTTATTTATTTAGTTATTTAAAGAATATATAATAGTTCAATTAATATTTTTTTAGAATGGCTCAACATATAACTTATGTTCATCAACATTGTATACAACCACCGACGGAAACGCAGGCTTTGGATATGAACTTGATTAGAAAATATATCACTTTGTGTAAAACAAAACAGCCTGTTATTCCAGAAGAATTAACTGATTATATCGTTGGTAAGAATTTTATTGATTATATTTCTGTATTGTGTAAATTTATCGTTGAGTGTATAGTTATATTACCATTTCCAGAATCCTACGTGGAAATGAGAAAAGCAGCTCGCAATAGCCAGGACAAAACTTTTACGTCTGCACGTAATTTGCTGGCTCTATTACGTTTGTCGACTGCACTGGCACGTTTAAGATTATCAAATGTTGTCGAAAAGGCAGATGTTGTTGAGGCAAATAGATTGATAGAAATGTCGAAGCATTCTATTAATTATTCCGAGACATTAGCAACGAATGTCCAGCAAAACCCGATGAATCGAATTTTCCATCTTATTAGAGAACTGGCAAGTGATAAAAAAACTGTTAAAGTATCGGACATATTGGAACGGTGTACAAGCAAAGGATTTAAACCTGATCAAATTAACGACTGTATCGAAGAATATGAAGCATTGAATGTGTGGCAAGTGAATCAGACGAGAACACAAATTACGTTTATTTAAATACTTTGTTTTCATACGGATTCAATGTACATTGTTATTTTTTATATCTTAGTATTTCAGTACTTCAAAAAGTATTTTTTATATGTTTTCACTTATGTATATTATATGAGTATACTGCAGATTTAAATTCAAATTCACATTTTTACAAATAAAATTTAGAAAAGATTTAGAAACTAGATAGAAATGTTAATCTTCACTGTGTTAATTATCACACAGAGTATCGCACTTTGGATATTTGCAAATTACAAGCATTCCTTACAAATGCATAAAAATCCGCAGTCTAATTATAAGTAACTGTACTTCTTTGTACTTCATCAACATAAATTGTACTTTATATGTTCATGGTCTTTTTCAATTTCAACGTCATAACGCATATTATCATTAATTTATTTTGCAAACCGATCGATGGGAATAAGAACGGAGAAAAAGAAATAAGATAATGATTGGTGGCGGCACGTAACGTCTTCGAAAGGTATCAGGAACGGCGTTTGGGTAGGTAAGTAAGCAAGTAGGTGGCCATGTAGTTCGGCGGTGGATTGAAAAGTGAGGAGGTGGGGGGGGGGGAATGTAGAGTTGTAGAGGGTAGCGAGCGAGAATCGGAGGGAATAGGTAGTGGGGAGAGTGCCGGTCGGTCGAATTGTGAATACGCGTTGCCGCTCTCGGCTCACTCTCGGGCACTTCAGTCACATCGAGCTACTCGTGGAACGCGTGTCGCGTAGTGCATGCATGCATGCTTGCGTGCGATTAAACGTGCGTGCATGTGTGTGCTTATTATTGTGGTGTATCCGGAGTGATCGCGTGTGTATGTGTGCGGATCGTAACACGTTGTTGCGCGGTCTGGGTTGCAGTGTATGTCGCGTCGTGATTATTACAGCCGTCGTCTCGTCTGTCCGTCCATCGCGCGATCACGCCAAATGCACGTCTCGCGCTCCTCGAAATCTCGCAGTAACATCCGTGACTGTTGCTCTGCCGTTTGACAGCGCGGTCTTTTCGAAGAACCAAAGGGAAAGGGGGAGCTGTCGCGTCTCGTTTCGCGGTTGATGACTCTTCGAACGATTGCATCGTACCGAATACGCGACGACGAAGACGACGAAGACGACGACGACGACGACGACGACGACGACGACGACAACGAGGACGACAACGAGGACGACAACGAGGACGAGGACGAGGACGAGGACAAGGACGACGACGACGACGACGACGAAGAAGAAGACGAAGAAGAAGGAGAAGGAGGAATTAAATCGTCTCGCTGCTCGTACCTCGGTGTCCCTTTTTCTCTCTCCTTTTCACGCTCTTGAGCACGATTTACGGAACTCACCACCAGCCCTTTTATACCACTGTATAGCTTCCGCTCGGTTTCTATTTCTTTCGCTTTCCTCGCTCCTTGTCACCGATTCGTCCCGCCAATTCATCTATTTCTTGCCAAAATGAAAGTAATTCAGAGGTATCATCGTGCGATGCTGGCACCTGTGTCGATCGTGATATTGTTATGCGGTTGTACCGATCTTGTGCTGTCTCGGTCGCCGCGTTTCGCCCAGTATCCGCGAAACGATACCGATTTCGTGTCCACCGATTGTGAACGTGTCAGGCCTTTTTTCGAGAGCAAGAATATCACGTTGGTGCTTGCGAAGCAGCCCATAACCGGGAACAATGCGAAAAGTAAGTGATCTGTTCGAACAGTTTATTGTCATTTATTTATTTCGATAACTATGTTTTCTTTATACGAACATTTTGTATTTGGAGTTTTTGATGATTTTATCCCGCTAAAATTATATATAGTCGGGACTGAAACTGGATTGAATCGAATCGAATCGAATCGAATCGAATCGAGTTTGGCTGAGTCGAATTGATTCGAACATTTTCGTTTTAAATTAGCNCCAGCCTTCCATTGTTCGACTTCGCTCTCTGACGAGGCTCTTCTACCTTCCGAGCGCGCACGCACGCACACCAATTTATCGTTTTCAGTTTGCGCGCGAATGGATTCGTCAGCAAGGATGAATAATGGGCGAGGGGGGAGGGGGCTGGCTGCATCGTTTCCAATGCGTTCCGCGTTTCTTTCAAAAATGTTCGAATCTATCTCTCATCGTTACCGTACATAGGCTGTAATTTAATCTGCGAGTAATGCTTTCAAATCCGGGGGATATATATATATATATATATACACGTGCATATGTGTTATCGGTCGAAGGTATATTCGCATACTCGGTTACTTTGGGATTCGAGATTCATTCCAGTTATGAAATCACGGAACTGCGATTTTTATTTTTCATCTCATTTTTTCTTTTTTATCTTGTTTTCTGTCTCGTTCTTTTTTTTTTTTTACAATCTCTGGAATTGGATTCAAGGGATGCAATAATAAAATGCCAGTAATTGTCGAACTTACTGTTTTTCGTGTCGATTTGACAAGCTTCCCTTTCTAGATCCCTTATTTCCTGAATTGGAAATCAGATAATTGGAAAAATGATCTCGACAGGAACTCGACAGGAATCGCATTTAATGTTTCGCGTTTATAAAACTAGATGTAACCGTTATTCTTTTTATAATGGAACTTTAGATGGATTTTAGACGAAAGTGGTACGCGTTGAAAATAATTACGCGAAGCGTAACAATGGGATTTACATTCTTTCGTTTAATTGAATTTTCTGAACGTAGAGCTCATTTAATTTAATTTTTTCGTCGTGTAACATAATTAAAACTGAATGAACACAAGCGCTTTCTCTTTAGTTCTGCTTCTTCATTTAGCTGTAATATATATTCATTTTATAAATAACTTTAAACTACGCGGAATTCCAAGGTTACGGCTAATACAAACGATCTGAGGCAATTGGGCATTTTAATTTCGCAAATTAATGGCGCCGTTCGCCTTCTGCTGAATTTGGCGGTTGTTGCACCGTACTCCGTTCAAGTGATCTTAAATGAAATTAAATTGAGAGAGTCGTCTGATACTCGTAATAATACTTGTCAGTGTTTTGACAAAATGTGCATGCAGTGTATATCGTCGTAACGTCACGTTGTTGCTCATCGTACAATTCCGATCTATTAGAATTGATTTATCTAGAACGTTCAGCTTCTAAACATAAAACTAGGCTTTTAGATTTAAATCGGCAAGATGATTTTTTAAAAATATCTTCTATTTATTTTATATTGATATATTATTATAACTTACATTATTATAACATTTATTTTATAAAATATTTATTATATATAGATGCGAAAGGAGAGGAGATAGTTTCATTTTCGAAATTCATATGTCCCACTTTTATGCCAGTTTGCTAGATCCAAACTAAATTCTACTCTCTTGTATTGGTCACGAAATGACCCCATGAGGGATGAAGTACATGCACGGTGGCATGCATAGAGCAGGTTGGTCAAGAAATAGAGGGTGCACGTACGGCGTTCGCAGTGAGGAGGAACGATCGGTGGACGATGTGAAAAGTAGAATGAGGCCAAAAGGAGCTATTGAAGCCAGCCAGGACCTCTTGAGGATCCCGTTAGCCTCGTTCTATTTGTCCGTTCATGACCCTTGCGACATAGATGCAAGCCCATCCGTATTTTATTGAGCAATCGTCGCCGTACCGTAATTGCGCGAGACGATAGTGTCCTCACGTTCTCGCATCATGGTAAATTGAGCCGTAGAATGAACCGTCGAATGATCATTGAAATCGTTTCTCACCTTTCCCCGATCGATTAACGTTCGAACGTTCCTCTTCACCACTTGCCCCGTAAAAACAGCGAACTCTATTTGCTTCGTTGGAACGTTGTTTGTTAAATCGTAATGGCGCTTCTCACTCTTTTTTTTCTTTTTTTTTTAAGTTTTTCTTTTTAAGTATATGAATGAAGAAACGAAATTAGTGATTTGTTCTAGTTATTAGAGCGTTTATAACGAGCGCCACGATTTGGATATCTTTCCTACATTGTTGGGTATTGTGTGTATTTTTAGATATCGCATAAGCGACATAATCGTTCCATAAACGTCCGCGCGGTCTCGCAATAAATACGATTAATGTCTTTCTGAGAATTGCGACTGTGTGTGTAAAGTCGGAACAATTCTATGATTTCTTTCGAAGGACTCCACCGAGGAGTTTTATTACAATATTACAGAAAAGATTTAATGTGATTAAGTTTCTACTTGTTATGCTGCTGATTAAGACATTAATTCGTGGTACAAGGTACAACGTTTACGCGATCAATGAAAACTTAATTAAAAACTTTGAGCTTGCGAAGATGATCTCGATTAAATATTCTCGATTTGTTCTTCAACTAATTTAACATCAATTTATATTCAATGCCCGACGAATTTGGAAAGCTTTGTCTATGAAGTCAAACGTCACATTTTATTTCAGCAACTTGCGATGGCATGTGCTGCAACCAGGAGGCCGAGGAACAGCTAAGACATCAAGCCAGGGCAGATTTTCACGACTTGATCCATCATCATAGCAGAAGTTTGCAAGGTCTTCTGGCAACAACGGCGGATGCATTAAGAGGCAAGTCTAATATATTCTGTCATAAACTGAATAATTAAAACTTTTCAACACGCCAGTAGAGAATGAGAATATTCTTTCGGGCACAATCTTTTTCTTAAAAAAAAAAAAAAAAAAAAAAAAAAAAAAAAAAAAAAAAAAAAAAAAAAAAAAAAAAAAAAAAAAAAAAAAAAAAAAAAA
>NIPQ01089837.1:52380-68188 GCA_002806875.1 Lepidotrigona ventralis hoosana
CAAAAGTTATTCCATCTCAATGAATACTGATCACTTCGATAAATGTTCTCGTTAGCGTTATTCTGCCGATTAAAAAATCTTCTCACACTTGTAATTCCCAGCTACTTCGAGGAACTTGTTACTACTATTGCGATACTTTTACGATCGATGTACCCTAGTGATAAACGTGAAATTTCGTTTTATTCTGCTTTCCTGAAACCCCATCGGAATTTTTTCTCCCTCTATACATCGTTACTAGTTTATTAATATCAAACGCGTACGCGTTTTTTCTGTTTTTCTTTTTGTCGATAGATATCCAGTGGCAAGGAAATGAATACACCATGATACTAGAAATTGCCTTGATAATTCTCAATTTGAGAATAATTTTTTGTTGTTGTTCAATTTTATACGAGTGATCTTACATAGATAAGTTCATCAAGTTTCAAATCCCTACTGTTGATACGCCAAAGAGTATACAACAGATTTATAAGTTACTCACAGTGAAGAGCATAACTGTGCATCAATGACAATGAAACATAAATTGTCGACAATTTAAAGTGAAGTAGAAAAGAAAAAGAAGATCATACAACGAGATCAAGTTAAAATGCGATCAAATCAATTTATATTTCAGTCAGAGAAATAATCGGTACATATTTAGTTCTTTTTACATTCTACGTACAAACACTTGATATAAAGTCTCAATATGTTTAGAAAACCCATATATATATATTTTCTATTACGTGTTACTCGACATTGTGCCCAATACACTGAATACTTTTTATTGCAATGACAATCACTTAACGAGGCTTTAAATTCGCCGTGAAATTTGTTGTATCCGTCGAATGTGTTTGTTGCGTACAGCCTTAATTCTCCTGTGTGTGTGCTCTTGTTGTTGCAGAAACGGTGACGATGCTCGCGAGACAGTCGGAGAACAAAACCTTAACCCTGTTCGATCAAGTGTACCGGGCGATGGCAATGTTGAGCAGGCCCTCGATAAAGGCGCTGTACCAGGCGATGGTTGATTACGTGTCGGCGAGCAACACGCCGGACACGTTGCAGCAGCCCCTCACACGCGACATGCTTCAGGAACGGTTCATCGAGTTCTTCACCAAACTGTTCCCGATCGCGTATCACAAAGCGGTGAATCCCCACCAGTACGAGCAAGATTTCACGGAGAAGTTCAAGACCTGCCTGTACGAGACGATGGACGAGATACAGCCGTTCGGCGACATACCGAAACAGGTAGCGAAATCGGTGAGCAAGAGCTTGGAGGCGACGCGGGTGCTGGTCCAGGCATTGACACTCGGCAAAACGGTGCTGGATAGGACGGACAGCGTGCTGTTTTCCGGTACTAGCCCTCAGCAGGAAGCCTGCTACGGTGCGCTGCTCAGGATGACCTATTGTCCCAGGTGCCAGGGCATCGGTCCCTCTGTCAGGCCCTGCAGCGGATTTTGCACTAACGTCATGAGGTGAGGCAGCTATACAGCCTTTGGTAATTATCTAAGCCTCGCGGACCCGCAGGCCGCCTATTCACCCTCGCCTTTGTTCATTTTCAATCGCATTAGTCATTGCCGTGACGTAGCCGTCGACTGACCTGTGGGAATCGTCTCGAGACCGAGCGAGTATACGCTCTTCAAAAATTCATTCACACATCCGTTTTTCTCGGGATTTTCTTGGAACGACACGACGAACCCATTCAATTCATCGTTATCGGAACGTAGAGAGCTACAATAGCTTGGATTATATTGGTACTCGAAATTAGATTACTCCGATTTCAGAANACATCCGTTTTTCTCGGGATTTTCTTGGAACGACACGACGAACCCATTCAATTCATCGTTATCGGAACGTAGAGAGCTACAATAGCTTGGATTATATTGGTACTCGAAATTAGATTACTCCGATTTCAATCAGTAGAGTATTTTAGATTAGATTAAATCATTTGGTTTAAATCGTTACGGATCATTAATCAAAAGGATTTCCTTTTTCTTTTTTAATGAATTTCATTGAATTGATTTCGAATATCCCGTGATCTATTTTATGCTCTATTTGAATAATCTTGCGCGTGTAAACATGAAACAACTTAAATATTACTTATTACATGTACACGCATTATATGTCGTTTTAGTTCAAACACGACCGTTTCCAAATTCCGAATTACGCGAAGCATTCAGCTCGTTGCTACTTCAAATTACGCATAATAATATACATGTTAACAACCATTTGGCGTGCAAGGTAAACACCGGTTAACCGTGTTAATTCCGCTTACATCCGATTGTTAATTGCTGAAATTTCGCGTGTTGCCGGGTTCGTCGCGGCATCGCGTTCAACGAGTCAAACCATCTAAACTGGGAAATGAATTGCCATTCAGCGGCGAAATTAATTCAAAGTTGCACGGAATAAAATGTCGGCCCTGCTCGTTTCCACGAAATGATCGTGCACGTTTAATTCGTTGCATAAAATAATCGTACACACGTCACATCATCCCGAGCATTCTACGGAATTCTGAGAGCAAAAGCAACCTCTTTTAAGCCGGGGAGAAGGCGAAGTTTTAATTTCTGGCTGAAGTGTCCAGACAATATCTAGAGGCTCTGTTCATCCTGTTTTCAACGCTTGTTGAAAAATTATAACACGCGCCAGTGCGTATTTCAATTTCACTGTAAACCACTCGCTCTAAATTGCAAAGCTTGAATCTCAGTTTGTCGATATTGATTTGCTAATTTTCTAACAGTTTGTCAGAAAAGTTACGATGATCTTTAATCAGTCACGCATTTTTCTTCTTCTTTCTTTGATCTTTTGAAGATTCTTACTTGCTTCTATGTAGCAAAATCGCTGATGACGAAGATTTTTATCGGATTTAGAAAAGAACGAAGTGGTCTGACCACTGTTCTTTACGCGTTTCTTTTACCCTTAACGATTCGTTCTATATTCTACATTGTACGTTGACTTCAGTTACTTTCACTTTCTTTTATCGCCTTTGATGCGTCGTGGACCTGACTTCCCACGTGCATGGACTGATATTCGTAGAAATATTCCAGACTTGCTTGGCCAGTTCAACCTCAAGCATTAATTTCTCAAGTTTTCACGCTCCATTATAATAATAGTGCATCGAACGTGTCTCGAAAAATCTTTAACTCTGTTTAAACAAGCTGGAGGACATTAAAGGATTACAACAAATTACCTCGTAACGTTCGATGAAATATATCTGAATTTATCGGTATTTTTCGGAAATATTTGCAATCTCGTGGCATTTCACGAAACAACAATTCCGCAACATTTGGATATTTATTACAACACGTACTCGTATATGATAGATACGAAGGCAAAGCACAAATTTATGTTACCACCCAATAGAAAAAAAAAATCACGTTTCATCGACGATCATTTTGCTCGTTAAATGAAATTCAAACGAAAGCGTATTTAAATAAAACGAATTATATTTCGCAAAAAAAAGAGAATAAAATATGCGAGTGACACTAGATCGACAAATAAATAAAATTAAAACTGTCCGACAAATAAATAAAATTAAAACTGTCCATCGTAGAGGAGAAACGACGAGTAAGTTTGTTTAACGATCGTAAATTGCAAATAACTGCGGGCAGTTTGATCGATCAGCTTCCGGATTCTTCGGGCTAGAGTGATTCTTTCGCGGTTAATTTATCGTGCACGTATCCACGTCCCGATGAAACCACTGAAATCCCTCACTCGAGATCTAAATATACGCTCGGGCACGTGGGTGTGAACCGAAATGCGTTTTGAACTGGATTCGTTGCTTCGAGGATGATTTCATTGTGTTCCTTTCCGATTCGGGAAATCGCGTTGGACGTAATTTTCTCTGTTCTTGTTCCCGCGATATCCCTCGAAACATTTGTCTATTTTTAATTGCATTGTAGTTGACGTGAATGTTAATTATAGCAACGATCGTTGCAAAATATGTAAATGATGTAAGAGATTCTACGTATGTATGAACTTCTATAACAATCCACTTGGTCTATTTTAAGCAATAAAGCTTCNTTTTTTTTTTTATTTTTTTTATCCGTTTTTTTTTTTTTTTTTTTTTTTTTTTTTTAAACTTTCACGTTTTAATATTCGTACAGCGAATGAAAGAACGGGGATATTTTATGATAATTTTTTTGAGAGAATTGTAAAAAATTCAGACTAAAGGAAACATTGAAACATTTTTTTTTATAATTGAATCTATTACGATCTACAAGGTTGAAGTTTCTTCTTTGTAACGATCTCTTTCCCCTCCGCTATTTTATTGAACTTTGAATGTTAAACTACTTAAGAGAAGAGAAAGAAATCTTGATATTTTGTTGGATTTTCTTCGCGCAACTTCAATGTTCAAAGTTCTATAAAATAGCACAAAGGAATCAGTAAGTTTTAAAGAGGGAATTTCAATCTTTTAGATCTAGACCGTGGTAGATTCAATCAGAAGACAAATTTTTCTTGCACAAGTTTTGAATTTTGCACAAGGATATCCCCACCTTTTCATTGTTTATATAATGTTAAGAAATCTTTGAAAAGAACAAACTGTCGAAGTAGAGGCTTCCCGCTTTGAAATAAATTCAAATCGATCGGAGTACAATTACAACGATTTATGCAAATATTTGAAATATACAAGGAAAAGATTCCTGAGTGTCTAAATGTTTCAAAACTTGCCGTGAAATTTCTAATTTCTCTTTCTAAAAGATTCAACAGAAATTGATCAACTTGGCTTCTCAGGTTCGATATTCAAATATTTTCGTGTATCAAAGACGAATTGGGAAATATGAAGGATGAAGTATCGTTCTCGGGGGGAGGGAATGAAAATATATGTTATCTGATTGCAGAGGTTGCCTGACAGAGCCAGCATCCGAACTGGACCTCGCATGGTCTGGTTACGTGGAAACGGTGGAGAGGCTCGTTGTGGCGGTCGACGGTCGTATGGATCCGTTGCGCCTGAATGCCGAGAGGGCTGTCAGACAATTGGACACCCGCATTTCGGACGCCATTATGCACGCGATGGAGAACGGGCCGGCGCTCGAGGAGAAGGTGAGTACCCGCCCGAAAGAATTCGAGCACGCGCGTAATCTTCGCCCGACGTACAGGGTGAATCTTCTTCCCTTGGCTGCAGAAATGCGCGTACTTTACTCTCGACTTACGTACTTTCATTCCTTTTCATCCTTGTACTCGTTTTGTTTTTTAAACTCGCGATATATCTATACTGTGACCATTTCCAGACTGTTCGATCTTCTCTCTCTCTCTCTCTCTCTCTCTAGTTTACGAATTTATTTCATTGCGAGTCACGCCGGTCTTCGATAAATATAACGATCGAGCAGAAGCTTTTACGATTAATAATTTCGTCGGTTTGAAAAATTGAAATTAACTTCGGAACTATATTTAATCTTGTCCATTTATTTTTCACTCATTTCGTACGATTACCGTCTTCTAGTTTACGATCTATTTTATTACGTGCTTCGTAAGTCAGATTTTTGGTAGATGTAATAATGTTTTTGGTTTGAAAGATTGAAATTAATTGTAGAATCGGAGCTACATTACAAACACGAGTGTATCTTTCTTGAAGAGAATTGGAATATTAGAATTCAGTTTAATTTGGAAAACTAGTACAAGTTTTTTACAAAAATGATAAACGATAAGATTCATACTTATCTGGAGAATTCTGTTCTGCTATCTGTATCGTTAATAATCTCTAGTATCCACGATTTTTTTTTATGAGAAAGATTTTATCATTTGTACTACTTTTTTTTTTTTAAAACACTTCTAATCCACATTCGTTGTCGAACTGTAATCTTCATCGTTTATATTATCGTGACATATTATGAGCCAACGAGTTTAAATAGATTGATACGAACCTTCGACAATCGAGCGAATTGTTCGATGAAAAAATTTGTTAATGTTTGTTGTCGAAGTTTGCGAACGTCGTGCTTGACGAATTATCATTTCAAAGATAGCGATCTTCGGTTCTTGATACTCTGTTATTACTGAAAGTGTTTCGTGTGCGATCACGTATGGTTGATAACCGTTGCAACAATCACGCCGATCGATAGAACATTCACCTTTTGCAAACCGTTTCCACACACAGGGAAGTGGCAAAACAAATACTCACGCATTTCCCATCGTTTCTTTCGCCTTTCTCCCCCGATTCGCAGCTATATATTTACGCGTCAGCGTAAGCTATATGTTGTATCAAATAAATGGAACAAAAACAAAATTTCCCCGATAGAAATTCATCGACAGAACGACTCGGAAATATTCAATTTCAACTGGAAATTAACAACAATAATTATTTCAAAATAATTGCAAGAACCAACTTATCAAATAAATGGAACAAAAACAAAATTTCCCCGATAGAAATTCATCGACAGAACGACTCGGAAATATTCAATTTCAACTGGAAATTAACAACAATAATTATTTCAAAATAATTGCAAGAACCAACTGAATGAAACCGTACGTCGTTTCAAACATTTATCAGATGTTTATTTTATTTAACACGTAACACCTTTTTTTGGAAAATTTTCCCGATAGAAATTCTTCGAAAACATTTAATTTCAACTAAAAACGAACAACAATAATTATTTCAAGATAACTACAAGATAGACTACGTTATTTTAAATATTTATCAGATGTTTATTTCATTGAAGTAATACACTTTTTTTGAGAAATTTTCCCGACAGAAATTCTTCGAAAACATTTAATTTCAACTAAANGAGACATCGCTACACTGTCGAGATAGAAAATCGTTTCAAATCGGCCCGACCACGCGGGCCCCATTATCATACGTTATTACCGGCGCGATGCCTCGAACTATGCCTCGGTTATGCGTGCGCGCTTATCACGAGGTAATCTTCTAATATTCTTCGTTTGAATCGCGGCGTATAAAAAATGGACACACACGTTATTATTGTTGTTGTTGTTGTTGTTGTTATTATTATTATTATTATTATTATCGTCATCGTTGATATTCCGGGTCAAGGGTGACGCGTCTACTCGGCAGCCTCCTTTCTTTCGGCGGCGGCGGAGCCGAAGGTGAACGCGAGCCAGAGCCACGCGGAGGTGGCGGAAGATCGTGGCCTTCGTCCTCGTTGTGCTCGTCGCACGCCAACGATCGACGTGGGAGGAGAGAACGAAAAGTCGGTCGTAACCGGCCACGCGCGTGCAAAACCATTTTCGGACGGATGTTGAAATACGTATTTCTGTCGCTTGATGCGCTTGTCGCGTTCGAAGACGGCGCAATTTTCGGTGGAAAATTGCTGACGAAATTGCATTTGGGAGTGTAGTTATATCACAGTAATGTTTTTTAGATTTTGCTCGCGAAATTTATAATAATAATAAAAATGAATGATTCATAATATATTATAAATATTATAATATTAATGTTATTAATTTTGCTCGCGAAAGCATGCTGGGAATATAGAAACTTTTTATCGATATATTTTAATAGAACAGTATGCTACCGATAATTTTTTTTTATTAACAACGCAATTAAAATTTTGTTGACGTTGTTCTGAAATTAGTACAAGTTTTTGAAATAAATTTAAAAATATATCTAGAAGTATTTAAAATACAAGCATCACGTAATATATATATATATATATATATGTATCTTGTATAAAATGTAGATTAAGATACTCTGGTGCGAGAGATGTCGCAGCTTTAATAATCGGTTACACTAAAAACAATTTATATCCGTAGGTGTCACGGGCATACGCGTTACGTGGTTAGGGCATATTATTTCATGCTTTTGTTAACATTCACACGAACGTGATTGCAGAAATATGGGATATATATTTCCATGGAAATTTCCCATGGTAATTTTGTATTTAAGAAAGAGTATCATCTGAATGTCCTCTGAATGTGCAGAAAAATTGATTGCAACGATTGCGTAAATATCGCGAATGAAGCTTGCGTGCAGATATCGATCGACTCGCGCGGGGAATCAGAGATGTCGAGGAGGAAAGGGACGTCAGAACGAATGGCAGGCTCTCATTTTCGTGGCTGACGACTGGCCATTGGTAGAAAAGGGAAAAACGTAAGAGACGAAGAAGAAGAAGAAGAAACAGGTCGCCATTTATCGTCCTCGAGCCATTACTCGTCGTTTGGCTGGTGTAATTGCCGTTGCAAAAGTACACGCGGTATATTTCTTTGCTCCACTTTGAAACCAATGCGTCACAGGGCGGAGAAAATTCGACGAAGTCGAACTCTCGTGCTCGATAGTGTACCGTAACGACTGTTAAAATTGACGAATAAATTAGTCTGCGAATATTCATGCAAACTCTATTCGTGTATATCTTTGCGAAGATGATTTAAAAAAAAGATAGAAGCTAAGTAGAGATCCGTGCCATTTATTAACTGTAACTCTGGTTTCCACGTTTTTTCCATTTTTGTAATTTTCTACAAGTTTCTTACACTCGCATACTATGTGTACTTTTAGTATTTTATGTTTTAACGTACATACGTGCAACCGCACATTTAAAGTGATATTGGAGACGGATGTTGGCAGTGCATTTATATTCATTACGTATCACGTATACATGAAGACCGTAAAGGAAAACAGGATAAGTCGTATTTTTGCGTCACGCAAGAACAAGTTGGTCGGGAACGAGTTTACTCGTAAAAATGGCGTATACAAGCAAATATAATCTAAATAGTCGATCTATCGAATTTCAAATCTCTGTGTTCATCTTTCGGATAAAGACGATAAAAATTGGCAGTGCGAACTCGAATTTGTTGTATTCCACGCAGAAGAATGACAAGAGATTCGAAACAATTATTCAATACAGAATTTCATTAGCTGATTATGGCGTTTCTGTTTCAGCAGAAATCGGGCTCACTTTTTTGAATAAATTTCCCCAGATATTTCCAGACAATTTTTCCGACATTGAGGTCGTCCTGAAATTTACTTTAGTTAAAAGTTCAAATATATTCTCGAGGCAAGAACAAGTGATGTTTAATTTCGTGCTATAATGAAGTTTAGCTTCAACTTGTGCTTAAGGAAAGTGCTCGATGCGTTCAATCAGAGGTAACTGGTACACCGTCGTTTAAATATCGCGCAATACTTCTCGTTCGTTCTTATTCCGAGCAAATTAGCATACGCATATCGCGGGCAGTTAAACGTCGTTTAGCACTTGAGCAACGTCCCTGAATTATAACATCAGCTTCCCCGTTTCATCAAATTACGTCCCCTACATTCAAATTATCATCAGTCTTAGACGTCTGCTACTCGGTCGTGAAAAAAATCTAAATGAGTTCAAGTGCCCTTATTAGTCCGCGCGCTCGATTCCTCCGGTTAGTTCAGCTGCGATACTTTTAGTTCCAACGCGGTAACAAGAAGTGGTAACATTAGAATGATTTAAGAAGTCGCAGTGACGAACGAAGCTGATACGTGTTAATACGATGATAGGAAATAAAGTTGGTAGTAAATATTTATATAATAGTATAATATAAAAATTATATTATATATATAATAATAGTATAATATATTATTATTTAATTAATAATAAATTAATATATATTATATATTATATAATATCTAAATTATACTATATATAATATGAACATAGTAGTAAAATTATATCAGAGTAAATCCTATATAGTTAGAAGAGATAAGATAGTTTATTGTTTCTTGAATTTTTGGAATCTCGGAGAAAATTGTGTGGCGTAAATGTTTCCATTCGCAGAAGAATCGTAAGAACAATTTTTTTTTTTCGTAAAAAATAATTTAATTTTTATCAAAACACTTTCATAGCAATTGACAATTCCAAAAGATCTCTTCCATTTTCACGTCCACGAATTCTCATTAATATCAATATCGCGATTGAAGTTACTTCAAAATTGTAAGAATAATGCGTCCTGCAACGCATGTACCTCGTTCATTCGAAATTCATTCACTTTCACGCAACGGCGTGTTATTTTTCATATCCTCTAGCACCCTCTGCCAAGATCCGATCGCCCGTGGAAAAACACAGATCGTCCAGAATCCAACGAAAGATCGAGAATGGAAAGCAACGAAGCGAAGTCGAGCTCAAAGGAANCTAAAAAAAAAAAAAAAAAAAAATGGTGTGGAGTATCGACGAAAGGGCGAGAAACGAGAGTAAAGAGCAAAAGGACGAGGAGATCGTGGCGCGAAAGATAAAAAGGAAATCAGCGAGGATGAGGAGAGCGACGTTTGCACGCCCACGCGCACCGTCTTAATTACGCGCGGGCCTGGCGGGGGTCTGGTTTTACGATTATGCCGCTGGTTCGAGAAGCTCGACCGCCGGCTCGCTTCCTTTTATAGCCGGCGTTAAAAAGTAATTAGGACGAAGAGGACGTGGAAGAAACACGCTGGCCACGATACGTACGATAACCTTAATGACGATCGTGTATGCAAACGTACGCGTATATACGGACGCGGGAGATAAACGCTCGGGCCCCGCGGATGGAAATTGCGAGGCTGATATTGGCGGCGATAACTCTTTTCCATCGGTGGCCTCGTCCCCTTCCTCCTCCTCCTCCCGACGTCCCTTTCAAACGGCCGCGTTAACGTCGCCCACGTGACGAATGAACGATCTCGCGGTGAACCTGGCCCGACCAGCCGTAATTTCCGGGAAATAAAGGTGCCGATCTGCCACCGGTTGATGGTCGGTCAACCCTGAAAAAAAAAAAAAAAATTGCAAAAATCTCGACGAATTTCTCGAATTTCCTTGCCGGGATTCTTTCAAACTCTGGCGGAAACCCAAACTTTCTTGAAATTGCTTGAAACTTTGATTTCTTTCGGGAACTTCTCGAACATTTTACTTTTACCAAAACTTTGATCTTGGAGCGATTTCGATACCTTCGTTGGAATTTTTCTTCAAGATTTTTGCGAAACTTTTTGAACCATCGGAATGAGGAATGAGGAATTCTTCGAAACTTCCTTGGAATTTCTTTGAAACTTTGAGAAGTTTCAGAAATTTTCCGAATCTTCTTGCTAAAACTTTGATCTTGGAATTTCTCGATCATTGTTTCAAGTTCTTACAGAACTTTTTGAACCACCGGAATTTACCGAAACTTCAATGTTTTTCGAAAGTTCAATGTTTTTCAACTCATTTCTCCGCGGAATTCTTCGAAACTTTCTTAAAATTTCTTGAAACTTTTGAGGAATTTTCTGAACCTTTTTTTTTCTCTATAACTTCTCGGAATTTTTCAAGGTTCTGTGCCTCCTGACGATTTTTTCCCCAATCTTTTAGCTTCGTGTAAATTCTTCCAACTTCCGCCAAGATAATTTGGACCATCGGACGAAATCATTTGAACCTTTTTTTTTTTCCTCGAATCACCAAATTTTTTCAACCACGTCGCCACGAACGGTGGTGGAAATCGTCGGACGCGAAATTTAACCGCGTTATTGGGAAAAATGAAGTGCCGCCCACGAGGGTGGAGACGAAGCTTCGCCCATGATAAATATATTCATTTCTCACAGGCGGAAGGGTTCAATCTATTCCGGTAGCAATTTTTCACGTGGTTTTTTGCGAATTCAACTGTGTGCGTGGCTTCGTACGTTTTATTGCAACCAAAAAACCGGACTTCAACGACGAATGAAAAAAATGCTCGACACGAAACAAGCTCGAGTTTTCAGAAAATAATGGACGTTAAACTNTTTTTTTTTTTTTTTTTTTTTTTTTTTTTTTTTTTTTTGAGTAAGCGGAACGAACGTGAAATGAGAAAATTGTATAAACGTCGTCGTATGTTATTTCGAAATTTTTCTGTTTCTTTTTTTTGTATTTTATTTTACGTTGCCGCGTTTATTTGACCTGTTTAACAACTCATATCTCATTCCGTTATTCTCTGTTAATTTCTCGCGCTTGTTAAGCTGATTATTCGGACAATTCAGTATCTGGCAACATTTGTAATGTTTGCCAACTTTACGTTCGCTGTAGATAACCTTCTTTAAATTTTCTATATATTTCTACGTGCTTTGCTTCAATCTCCGACATTTTTATTTCTTTCTATTTCTTTTTTTTATCTTTCCTCCATTGCACTGAATTATATGTGCTATTCAGTTGTCATCAGTTTCAGAGTTCAATTTAATCAATTATCAGTGAATGAAGTTCTTTAAAAGAAATTTCTGTTCGTGGGAATAATATATTGATTGAATACATTGTGTTTGTCACTTCTTCAAAATTCTTCTATTTGAGAGTTTCTTAAACCTAAATATAAGTTCCGTCACCCAAGTATTTAACGCTTATAAGTATTTAATTAAATAAAGTTCATACGAATATTATTAATCAAGAAACCGTTTTATTGACACTGCAACAACTGTTAACTCATTCGTTTCACGTATCACAAATTTTTAAAAAAACTTATCGAGTGATGAGATAGTCTTCTTACACTAAAAACAAACACCATTTTATCGCGGTACTATAATTATTACAATCAGAATGAAAGTAATCATGGAATACACAGTTTTTCTTTTTATCGTAAATTTTGAAAAGAAAATTTCTTTCGTTTCGTTAGCAATTTTGAAAATTTATTCTCGGTAATTTCACGATTTTTAAGATGTTTGTAACGCGATGCAGAACAGCTAGAAACTTGAGTAGATAAAGAAACTAAGGAGACGACGACGGCGTGTGTTTCAGGTGAGGAAAGTGTGCGGCCGTGCGGAGCTGCGGCCATCGAACGGAGGGACCGTTACCGATGCAGCTGCAACAGGGAAATCGGCGTCAACCGGGTTGGAGATGCACGCAGCTGCACCGAGTGCCACGCATCGGACGTTACCAACGCAATTGCACGTGCAGCTGGGCAATTTCTTGGCCAGTGTCGTCAGGTCTCGGACCTTCTACGGCACTCTGGCCGACACGATCTGCGAGGAATACCCGGACAGACGATGCTGGAACGGCGAACGCATCGGAGAGTGAGNTTTTTTTTTTTTTTTTTTTTTTTATATCGCGTACATGTTGAAAGAATGAAATTTCGTTTATTTATTACTTACTCATCGAAGTCGATTACGAAGAAATCTGCACAGCGCAAATTTGGTGTAATTCTACGTGTTCTACTTGTAGAATCACACCGAAAATCGTATTTTTCGTTTTCGTTTTCGAGAAAATCGGGCTCGGAACTCGATCGGAAGTACAAGTACAGTGAATGAGAAATTTCATCAATTTCATTTGGGGAACGTTCGATAATTAATAGTCTGTGATTTGACGTGTTTGTAGATTTTCGTAGGATCGTGTTCTCCATTTTATTTGTACGTTCCTTCGAACGAAGTTTGTCGATTCAGACGTCATTGGTATTTTTAGTAGCAGTCCAATTCTGTCGAAAACGTCGAAAATGTTTGCAATTTTGACAGATGTACGTAAGCATCTATGATTACACTTCTGTTTGCTCCAGTTTGAAATCATAGTCATAACTAAGTCACTTTAGCGCGAAGCAACAAACACCTTGAGAGAGAAGAGAATGAAATTCTCAATATTCCATGCTCGTAACGTACGGTATATATTTTACAACGAGGATCAAGCTGTCCGTGAAACAGTTCCCTAATAGTCCGAAACAAGCTGGGGAGAAGAGAGGAGAGCGTTTTTCTATTAAACGAAACGTGGCGTTCGAAAACTGTGCGTTTCAATTTCATCGAACACCGTCGAATTGCACACCGGCACTCGCGGCGATAACGATTTTTACTTGAAAATAAAGTGAGAATCGATTTGCGCTCGCTAGAGAGAGAGAGAGAGAGAGAAAGCAGGTGCATGACTTTGGCTGTGCGAGCGTGTTGGCTCTCGGCACCGGAAAAGATTGGTACGAAAGCGTGTGGTGTTGGCTGATAGTATGCGTGGAGCATGTTCGTCAATGATCGAGTCATCATTTGAGAAACGATTTCCAAGCACGTACACGGTTCTCCTCTTTGCCCCTTGATCCCATTCTCCTCTCTTTCTCTCTCTCTCTCTCTCTCTCTCTCTCTCTGTGCTTCTTCATTCTCTCTCGCTATCAACAACGCGCGCCGGTTTTAGATACCACGGCGACAGAATCAGCTTGGTAGACGCATCAAGCAAAAATGAGCTGCGTCAGAAGTGCAAATAGAAGAAGCCAAGAAAGACATTTGCATCTCGTGACCAGACTTCGGATTTGGGATGACGATTCGTATCGTGCAAGCGTTTTAATTATCGAACTCTCTTATTGTTGTGTTTCTTCTCAAGGGTTGGAATTTCGCGAGGGTGGATAAAGACAAGCCTAGCAATTGTTGATTCATTCTTTGATTGAATATTCCATTTATATGTATTAATATTCCTAAATATAACTTGTATTAATATTAATATAAACTTATATTAATTTATATTAATTTATATTAACTAAACATAACTTATATTAATATTAATATTAATAATGTATAATGTTAATATTCCTATTTCTTTATACGATGTAATGGCATTGTATGGCCATTTTATAGTATATGTTCCATTTGACCACCCTCTGTAAATTATCTCTCAAGTCATCAATCATAATTATCTCTCCCTAATATATATTTATTGTAGAAAAAAATGTTTCAAGTGCAATTGTTGATTCAATCTTTGATGTTTTGTCCTAGCAATTGTTGATCCACTCTTTGATGGAATATCCCATTTATGTGTATTAATATTCCTAAATATAACTTATATTAATATTAATATAAACTTATATTAATTTATATTAATTTATATTAACTAAACATAACTTATATTAATATTAATATTAATAATGTATAATGTTAATATTCCTATTTCTTTATACGATTTAATGGCATTGTATGGCCATTTTATAGTATATGTTCCATTTGACCACCCTCTGTAAATTATCTCTCAAGCCATCAATCAAAATTATCTCTCCATAATACATATTTATTGTAGAAAAAAATGTTTCAAACTTACTTTTTTCCAAACAGATCATCTTATGACAGCCACAAATCTTGTCTGGCAAGATGCTTCTGAGATTTCGAGGTGACGTTCGTCTTTTCAAAGAGAACTACGTATTTTCATTCAGATGAATGTGTAGTTGATTCTACAACGAAGGGATCACACGTTCATCTAAATAAAAATGCATAATTCTATTTAAGAAAATGAAGATCATCCTGAAATCTTGGGAGGCACGTTCGCCTAGATATTTATGCCCACTACTCGAAACAAAGTGAATTTTGTCGAAACATTGTTTTTCTACAGATGAAACATTCTTTTTATACAATAGTTTAAGACTTACTTCATTTCTAAATCTTCATTTTTAAATCGTTAATAGCTAAGAAGATCAAAATCTACTGGTTGCAAGTTTACAATAAAAATTTCCTGAATACTTGATAACCAAGGGACCATTTTCTTTGTCTTTAGAGACACGGTCAAATTACGAATTTTAAAGGATGGAATATCCTTTAAAAAAATCAATGCTTGATCCAACAGTCAGCAAAAAAAACTGACTGGCATCTGATTAAACATTTTATTCAGATGAGGATTTGATACTTTAAAATTGTCTGCGCTTTGGAAAGAATTCCTGTTGGCACCTACGAATTTAATTTCTGCATCGATATTATTTAGAAACTTTGCAAAAGAATTTCGCCCAACAAAATTTACTACTTGCAGTGGCTGCGAAAAAAAGTTCATAGAATCTCGTGCTTCTTCAAGGAGGAATTTTCATCATAACTATCTCTCGAATGAGTTACGAAAGGAAGGGAAAAATAAATGGTTGCAAAAAGTATTTGCATGTACTCTAACGTTTTAATGAAGTGTTCCTTCATCGCGTTCGTTTTTCAAATATTTCTGATCGTATAAAAATGCTTCTAAATAACGTTATAATACTAAATGAACGCCACTTTGTCGTTAAAAAATATATTTTTTTTTACGACCACCCATAT